>JBBBDQ010001462.1:2185000-2375000 GCA_037127315.1 Ascarosepion bandense | reverse complement strand
CTGATTAATGTGGCGATTTCGTAGAGGTACCTAGTATTAAGAACTTGGAATTATCAATATATTTAAACTTCCTTACCTGTTTGATATTGACATCTCTAAATCGTAGATCCAATCTTGGGCTTTTTAGCTTGCTGACAACGATTGAAAATCAGTTATCTTGTCCTCTGATTTGGAGAACTTCTAGAATGTAGTTATGCCACTCACTGTATTGCTTAGACGAACTTAAGTCACTGATGCCTCCTCAACAGGTGTTTAATCGTGGAACCAGACTGGCAACTGGGTCCCACCCATTCACAGTCAGGTTAGCCAAATGCAGACGACAATTCTACTCCTGCAGCTTCCTCTCACGCACTTCCCGCCTGTGGAACTCGCTCCCGTATTCTTGCTTTCCTGACGGCTACAACTTCCAGAAATTTAAATGCAAAGTCAATACTCATCTACTAACCACTGGACTCTAGCTCTCTCCCCACCCCTGTATAACCTTCCCTTTCTCTCCACCTATGTATCTGTCATCGCACCTGCTTTCTCAGCTTTCTATTGTTCCTTTCTAACTAGTTTGTACTCCTCACTCTTTTCTAATTAATCTTTTTACATTTATGTAACCCCCCGCACATCAGTGGCGTTTCCGCCTTGCTCGGGGTGAAATGATTAAAAAAAATGTATGGCCTTCATGCGTTTGGTAATTAACGTACAGCAATAGTACCTTACATTTCTGGCCATTCTTCGATGTTTTCTTTTGAGCTTTTCTTTACTTTATTATATATATTTACAGTATTATATATATATATATATATATATATATATAGCTGTTTTTAAAATCTACCATTTATATATATATATATATATATATATATATATGGTAGATTTTAAAAACAGCTACTCACTGCTTTTTGCTCATCGTTTTTCAGCAATGAATTGAACAGTCTTGGCTCCTGGCGTTTGTTAACATTGAGTCTATAACACGCTAAAATCTGTATCTCATCTCCGTTCGGTCGAGGTTCAATCGCGGCTGGAAGCAATCGGATGTCTAGCCGTACTGATGAGCTGTAACATAGCAAAACAGGACTGCATGCGGATGACTATATATATATATATATATATATATATATATATATTGCTGTGTTATTATAATGGAAAAAAAATGAAAACAAGAGTTTTACCAAAATTTCGAATGTGATTTTTTTTTTAATCATATCACCCCGGGCAAGGCGGTAAGGCCACTGGTGTGCAGGGGGCTACGTAAGAGTGAAAAGATTGGAAAAGAGAAAGCCGGAAACCACATCCTAAACAAGGAACAAGAGATGAGCCTCAGCACCTGTACAATAGACGTGGGTGGTGTGTGAACCGGGCGATAGTTCAGTCTATCTACTCCAATGAAAAAAAAATAAGGAAAAGTGAAAAGATTGGAAAAGAGAAAGCCGGAAACCACATCCTAAACAGGGAACAAGGGATGAGCCTCTACACCTGTACAATAGACGGAGGTGGAGTGTGAACCGGGCGATAGTTCTGTCTATCTAGTCCAATGAAAAAAAAATAAGGAAAAGTGAGAAGATTGGAAAAGTGAAAAGATTGGAAAAGAGAAAGCCGGAAACCACATCCTAAACTGGGAACAAAGGATGAGCCTCTACACCTGTTCAATAGACGTGGGTGGAGTGTGAACCGGGCGATCTACTCCAATTGAAAAAAAAATAAGGAAAAGTGAAAAGATTGGAAAAGAGAAAGCCGGAAACCACATCCTAAACAGGGAACATGGGATGAGCCTCTACACCTGTTCAATAGACGTGGGTGGAGTGTGAACCAGGCGATCTACTCCAATAGAAAAAAAAATAAGGAAAAGTGAAAAGATTGGAAAAGAGAAAGCCGGAAACCACACCCTAAACAGGGAACAAGAGAAACGATACTTTTTTTTTTAATAATAAAAAAGGATGTGTTGCTAAAAATTACCGTAATTTTTTTTTAAATTTACAGTAATTTTCAGCAACTCAGTTTTGCGGTTATTTTTTATTACCACAATTCACACCCCTGAAAAAAATAATCTCGAAAGGAGATTGAAGGTGCTTGGGAACATCGAGAATTGGATAATAAAAGCCTTCCATTAAAGTTACAGCTCATTTCTTACATCTTTCAATTATAATACGCGAAAGATTATCCGTGAGTATAAGCGGATTTTATTAAAAAACAATGTTTGCAATTTATTTAATCTGACATATATATATATATATATATATATATATACCAAAGACATGAAATGAAAAAAAATTACATTAAAAAAAAAATTAGCTGATAAATATTATAGCCGTATGACAAGTGTTTCATATCTCCTGCAACCATTCCGATGTTTTGGGGCAAACATTATTAAGGGGCTTCTCTTTTTTTCTTTTCTTTTTTTTTTATAAGCGGGAAGTAAACAACAATCAAATCGTTGGTAAATAAAAAGAAAAAAAAAGTAAAGAGAAAATCAAATGGAAAACGAACGGCAATCCGATAAAAATAAGAATAAAAAGACAAGGAAAAAAAATGAATATTAACGAAACGAAAACGAGGCTCAGAATAAAAAAAAACTGGGAAACAAACAAGAAATTCGCGCCAATCAAACCAAGCAAAACTGTGCGAGAGAAGCGAAACAAAACTTACTCATTCTCAATATGCATTTAATCGTGCACTCATTGAAAAAGAAATATATAAAAACTTGTACAATCTTTATCGTTTTTAATTGTATATAAAATGGCGATTATTTACGAGGAGATGTATTATCGAGGAGATGTTGAATAATTTCTGGCGGAGTGAATTGTATCATGGTACTCGTTTTCTCACGGACGGTGCCCAACTGACCCAACTATACTGTACAGTCGACAAATTCTTTTAAAATTACAACGCGTATATGCAGAATTATAAATATAATATGGTGACAATTTTCTAATCGTAACTGTATGAACGAGAGTATGTTAAAAAAATTATAGAGTCGATCCATTTCCCAAAATATGAACAAGTGTCGCTCAATATAAAGTTAATCTGTCCAATAACTCTTCACCGCACCCTCTTGTAGATAGTTGATTTTTAAGCACTGATTAGATGTGGCAAAAGGTCGAAAGTATAGGGTAACATGTGAGAATCGAACTCACTACTCATTTGAACAGGTTCTAGCGAGACAAGTTTACCAAGCATTACACCATGCCGAAGTGCCCCACCCTCTTGTAGATAGATAGATAGATAGATAGATAGATAGATAGATATAAACTGACTGAGATAGATAGATAGATAGATAGATAGATAGATAGATAGATAGATAGATAGATTTGAACTGACTGAGATAGATAGATAGATAGATAGATAGATAGATAGATAGATAGATAGATGAACAGATGGAGATAGATAGATAGATAGATAGATAGATAGATAGATAGATAGATAGATAGTAGATGTGAACAGATGGAGATAGATAGATAGATAGATAGATAGATAGATTAGATTGATTGATTATGAACTGAGATAGATAGATAGATAGATAGATAGATAGATAGATAGATATGAATTCAACTAGAACAATCTGGTAAATAAATCACTCGTGTATAATACGCACTGACGTTTTAAATACTTTTACAACTAAATTTAACTCAAATTTCTCCTTTAACTTTTAATCCGAATCATATCGATTAAATAAAAAAAATAAGAGAAATATTTTTTAAACGGACTTACGATTGGTTAAATGGTTAGCAGCTCTATCCACCTAGGGGGTCCTTGACAAAATCCACCTAGGGGTCCTTGATAAAATACAACGGAGAATCTGTAATGTGATCGATCCCGACTTTGCAGCTCAGATATAGTCACATTCTCACCGGCGCAATGTGGCTTCCCAGTGTATCTTCTACAATTATTTTTACGGTTTCTGCTCCGATGAACTTAGCACACTGGTGACCACTAAATATGAATTTACTCGAGCCACAAGATTAGCAACTATGTCCCACCCTTTTACTGTGAAACCAATAAATGTAAACGCAAATTCTACTCCAACAGCTTTTTTTCTCGCACTTTCCGCCTGTGGAATTCCCTTCCGTTCACTTGATTCCTTGACAGCTACAATCTCCAAGAATTTAAATTTAAAGTCAATAGTCATCTTCTATCTCACTAACTTGCAACCTCTCTCTCTCTCTCGTTCTCTCTCTCTCTCTCTCTCTCTCTCACGCTTCTTTCTTCGTCCACCCCACTCTCATCAGTATTCTCATCCTTCTCTTATTCCCTTCCTGACACCCCCTATATCCTGTCACTCTTTCTCATAACTCGTTCTTCGTCATCCCAATTCGCATTTGGATCTGTGTCTCACTTTCCGTCTTCTGTTAAAACACTTCGCTTGTATTTCAATTTTTGTACCTGCTTGATTTTAATATCCCCCACCTGTAATTAGCAATTTATGCTGCTCTTTTTGCTAATAATTATCCATTCGGTTTTCTTGCAGTTTATTTGTAGTCCATTCTTGTCGCTCTCTTCAGCCACCGTCTGTAGGCGGTCTTGCAGTTTCCTTTCTGTGTCTGCCATCGAACTATATCATCTCCGACCTGTAGTTGGCATATTGGGCTGCCCTTTTTACTGATGACCTTGCATTCGGTTTTCTTGCAGTTTATTTGTAGGCCATTCTTGTCGCTCTCTTCAGCTACCGTCTGTAGGCGGTCTTGGAGTTTCCTTTCTGTGTCTGCCATCGAACTATATCATCTCCGACCTGTAGTTGGCATATTGGGCTGCCCTTTTTACTGATGACCTTGCATTCGGTTTTCTTGCAGTTAATTTGTAGTCCATTCTTGTCGCTCTCTTCAGCTACCGTCTGTAGGCGGTCTTGGAGTTTCCTTTCTGTGTCTGCCATCGAACTATATCATCTCCGACCTGTAGTTGGCATATTGGGCTGCCCTTTTTACTGATGACCTTGCATTCGGTTTTCTTGCAGTTAATTTGTAGTCCATTCTTGTCGCTCTTCTTCAGCTACCGTCTGTAGGCGGTCTTGCAGTTTCCTTTCTGTGTCTGCCATCGAACTATATCATCTCCGACCTGTAGTTGGCATATTGGGCTGCCCTTTTACTGATGACCATGCATTCGGTTTTCTTGCAGTTAATTTGTAGTCCATTCTTGTCGCTCTCTTCAGCTACCGTCTGTAGGCGGTCTTGGAGTTTCCTTTCTGTGTCTGCCATCGAACTATATCATCTCCGACCTGTAGTTGGCATATTGGGCTGCCCTTTTTACTGATGACCTTGCATTCGGTTTTCTTGCAGTTAATTTGTAGTCCATTCTTGTCGCTCTCTTCAGCTACCGTCTGTAGGCGGTCTTGGAGTTTCCTTTCTGTGTCTGCCATCGAACTATATCATCTCCGACCTGTAGTTGGCATATTGGGCTGCCCTTTTTACTGATGACCTTGCATTCGGTTTTCTTGCAGTTAATTTGTAGTCCATTCTTGTCGCTCTCTTCAGCTACCGTCTGTAGGCGGTCTTGGAGTTTCCTTTCTGTGTCTGCCATCGAACTATATCATCTCCGACCTGTAGTTGGCATATTGGGCTGCCCTTTTTACTGATGACCTTGCATTCGGTTTTCTTGCAGTTAATTTGTAGTCCATTCTTGTCGCTCTCTTCAGCTACCGTCTGTAGGCGGTCTTGCAGTTTCCTTTCTGTGTCTGCCATCGCACTATATCATCTCCGACCTGTAGTTGGCATATTGGGCTGCCCTTTTTGCTGATGACCTTGCATTCGGTTTTCTTGCAGTTTATTTGTAGTCCATTCTTGTCGCTCTCTTCAGCTACCGCCTGTAGGCGGTCTTGCAGTTTCCTTTCTGTGTCTGCCATCGAACTATATCATCTCCGACCTGTAGTTGGCATATTGGGATGCCCTTTTTACTGATGACCTTGCATTCGGTTTTCTTGCAGTTAATTTGTAGTCCATTCTTGTCGCTCTCTTCAGCTACCGTCTGTAGGCGGTCTTGCAGTTTCCTTTCTGTGTCTGCCATCGCACTATATCATCTCCGACCTGTAGTTGGCATATTGGGCTGCCCTTTTTGCTGATGACCTTGCATTCGGTTTTCTTGCAGTTTATTTGTAGTCCATTCTTGTCGCTCTCTTCAGCTACCGCCTGTAGGCGGTCTTGCAGTTTCCTTTCTGTGTCTGCCATTGCACTATATCATCTCCGACCTGTAGTTGGCATATTGGACTGCCCTTTTTACTGATGACCATGCATTCGGTTTTCTTGCAGTTTATTTGTAGTCCATTCTTGTCGCTCTCTTCAGCTACCGTCTGTAGGCGGTCTTGCAGTTTTCTTTCTGTGTCTGCCATCGCACTATATCATCTCCGACCTGTAGTTGGCATATTGGGCTGCCCTTTTTACTGATGACCATGCATTCGGTTTTCTTGCAGTTTATTTGTAGTCCATTCTTGTCGCTCTCTTCAGCTACCGTCTGTAGGCGGTCTTGCAGTTTCCTTTCTGTGTCTGCCATCGAACTATATCATCTCCGACCTGTAGTTGGCATATTGGGCTGCCCTTTTTGCTGATGACCTTGCATTCGGTTTTCTTGCAGTTTATTTGTAGTCCATTCTTGTCGCTCTCTTCAGCTACCGCCTGTAGGCGGTCTTGCAGTTTCCTTTCTGTGTCTGCCATCGAACTATATCATCTCCGACCTGTAGTTGGCATATTGGGCTGCCCTTTTTACTGATGACCTTGCATTCGGTTTTCTTGCAGTTAATTTGTAGTCCATTCTTGTCGCTCTCTTCAGCTACCGTCTGTAGGCGGTCTTGCAGTTTCCTTTCTGTGTCTGCCATCGCACTATATCATCTCCGACCTGTAGTTGGCATATTGGGCTGCCCTTTTTGCTGATGACCATGCATTCGGTTTTCTTGCAGTTTATTTGTAGTCCATTCTTGTCGCTCTCTTCAGCTACCGTCTGTAGGCGGTCTTGCAGTTTTCTTTCTGTGTCTGCCATCGCACTATATCATCTCCGACCTGTAGTTGGCATATTGGGCTGCCCTTTTTACTGATGACCATGCATTCGGTTTTCTTGCAGTTTATTTGTAGTCCTTTTTTGTCGCTCTCTTCAGCTTCCGTCTGTAGGCGGTCTTGCAATTTCCTTTCTGTGTCTGCCATCGCACTATATCATCTCCAACTGTAGTTGGCATATTCGGCTGCCCTTTTACTGATGACCATGCATTCGGTTTTCTTGCAGTTTATTTGTAGTCCATTCTTGACACTCTCTTCAGCTATTTTCTTTAGTTGATGTTATTGAGTGTTTGGTTTATAGATTTTATTAGTAAGTCTCCATCATTTTTAGTCATTTTTTGCACGTGAATGATGCTATATTAGTGATGCCAATGAGTATGTTCCAGATAGGGTTTAGTAGGTCTCCGTGCGTGTTTAAATGTGATCGAAATGAGCTCCATTAAGAGAAGGTCATCGTTAGTCTTCGAGTCAGTTTCGTATTCGGATGGCCGATATAATTATTTACGAGATTAGAATCAAGAAATTAGGATCAAGAACATGATGAGAGACATGTGAATTCGTAAATAATGTTGGATAATCTATTTATCTATATCTATATAAATAATCTAGTTATCAATATCTATATATATCTACAGTACTTACATTATTCGAACTATTGTCCGCATCTTTGTTGCAATTTGTACGACGTTTCGGCCATTGTATGCTCCGGCCTTCTTCAAGTGTTAGGAATTTCGAACTGAACCCTTTATTACAGTCACTGGGGTATATTACCCTCCTTCCTTGCGTATAGCCTCGATTGAAAGTCATGAGTTACCTCCCTCTAACTCTGCAAGTTACTTGTTCACTACTGCTGTAGCCTGGAACTCACAACTCTAAGAGTCAAGTCAGGAACTAACCAACGTCTATATATAAAAATATATATATATATATAACGTCTATATAAAATATATATATATAACGTCTATATAAAAAAAAATATCCAAAGGGCCATGTGTCCTTAAGGACACATGGCCCAGTGGATATTTTTTGTTTAGAAAGAAAATTTCATATGACGGGCCTTATCAAGGACATTGTGAGTTATTATTTTTTGCGACAATTTTTTATAAACCAAAGAATTGTTAGTTTTTCAAATTTGTTTAAAATCTAAGTGACACCTAAGATTTTAATCTAAAAAATCTAAGTGACACCTAGATCTAGCAATCTAGATAATCTAGATAGGCATCTAGATAAATTTGTTACATAGCCCTCTATGTAAATTAGTTACATGGTCATCTATATAAATTTGTTACATAGCCATCTAGATAAATTTCTTATAAATGGCCATTTAGATGGCCATTTATATATAAATGGCCATTTAGATAAATTTGTTACATAGCAATCTAGATAAATTTATTATATTGTCATCTAGATAAATTTGTTATATAGCAATAAAATAAATTTGTTACATAGCAATCTAGATAAATTTGTTACATAGCAATCTAGATAAATGTGTTACATAGCATTCTAGATAAATTTGTTACATAGCAATCTAGATAAATTTGTTACATAGCCCTCTATGTAAATTAGTTACATGATCATCTATATAAATTTGTTACATAGCCATCTAGATAAATTTGTTACATTGCAATCTAGATAAATTTGTTACATAGCAATCTAGATAAATGTGTTACATAGCATTCTAGATAAATTTGTTACATAGCAATCTAGATAAATTTGTTACATAGCCATCTATGTAAATTAGTTACATGGTCATCTATATAAATTTGTTACATAGCCATCTAGATAAATTTGTTACATAGCTAGCTAGATAAATTTGTTACATGGCCATTTAGATAAATTTGTTACATAGCAATCTAGATAAATTTATTATATTGTCATCTAGATAAATTTGTTATATAGCAATAAAATAAATTTGTTACATTACAATCTAGATAAATTTGTTACATAGCCATCTAGATAAATTAGTTACATGGTCATCTATATAAATTTGTTACATAGCCATCTAGATAAATTTGTTACATAGCAATCTAGATAAATTTGTTACATAGCCATCTAGATAAATTTGTTACATAGCAATCTAGATAAATTTCTTACACAGCCATCTAGATAAATTTGTTACATAGCAATCTAGATAAATTTGTTACATAGTTCTTATGTTCACGATGGTTTTATTTTTCTTGTTGATTTATGAAATGATTTTATAAAAATACTCGTTGGTTTTGGTATATTCAATTGAGCTCTTTTTAAGGACTTAGAGTGTGATTGCTATTTAAAAAATTGTATTTCTCACTATGCAAACCAATATTTTTTGGTTTAAACACAAATTGAGAGGTTTCTACGATTTTACTTTGAGAAATACTGCCATCGGTCAATATCTTCTTTTTCTATGTTCCTTGTCCTTTCAGGACGTAGTCGATCATGGCCTTCCACGTCTCCTATCCCTGGTGGCTCTTGGCACACTTTCTGCTGTAACATATCGCAGCCCCGGTTCTGTCATCCACCTGCTCAGGCCCTTCAAATATATTATCCACTGCTTTCTTCTGTCTCTTTTTCTCTCTATGTGGCTTGTTAGTATCAGATTCTTTAAGCCCGCCTCTCATTGCATGTCCCAGGAACTTTAGTTGTCTCTTCCTGATGCTCAGTATTAATTTCCTTTTCGTTGCCATTCTTTCCAATACCCTATCATTGTTCACATACTCGATCCATGATATCCGCAGCATCCTTCTGTAGAACCACATTTCAGTTGCTTCAAGTTTTTCTTCATCTTTGATGATATTGTCCAGCATTCACTTCCATATTGAAGAACTGACATCACATATCCATCCAGTACTCTCTTCTTTGTTTCTAGTGAAATTGTCCTGTTTCTTAATACTTTATTTAACTTCTGGAATGCTTCCTTGTGCTTTTGGATCTCAGGAATATAAATGTATAGAAACTGCTGTGACCACAAAGTGAGTGGTCAGTTTATATATTGATTGTAATATGGAATTGATCCCCCATTTTATATCCAGTATTCTTCTGTAGAACCACATTTCAGTTGCTTCAAGTCTTTCGTTCATCTTTGATGATATTGTCCAGCATTCACTGCCATATTGAAGAACTGACATCACATATCCATCCAGTACTCTCTTCTTTGTTTCTAGTGAAATTGTCCTGTTTCTTAATACTTTACTCAACTTCTGGAATGCTTCTTTTGCCATGCCAATTAGCCTTCAGAACTCTGTGTCGCACTTTTTATCTTCTGTTAAGATACGTACCTGGTATTTAAATTTTTGTACCTGTCTGATTTTAATATCCCACACCTGTATTTGGCATTTTGGGTTGCTCTTTTTGCTGATGACCATGCGTTCGGTTTTCTTGCCGTTTATTTGTAGTCCTTTTTCCTCACTCTCTTCAGTTATCTTCTGTAGGAAGGTATTGTCGTTTCCTTCGTCAATATCATATATACAGAATGCAAATGAAAAAGAAAGTGCTTTTTTCCCCTAAAATGATGCATTTCCGTACAATAGTAATATATATATATATATTATTATTAATAATAATAATAATAATAATAATAATAATAATATTATATCATACTGCAACTCAAAAGCTTATTAAGTTTCGGTGTTCAATATACCAGCATCAGGCAGTGCATATTAACAGACAATGGTACGGAAAGTTCCGAAGATTAACGAATTGGATTAACAACTGGCATATTTAATTTATTTGTTTGAACATTATTTTCAATAAATAGTCGTATTTGGGTAGCTATTCTGTTTTTTTTACATTTATTTACATTACGATACACTTGCAGAACAGAGATAAATATTTACGAGAGATCAAAAAATTATCTCTCTAAGGCTTAATTCCGGTTCGTCAATTGTGAAATAGTTTTTGGTGGAGTGGTTAAGACGTATCAGATTAATTGATGGCTTCCACTATTTTATTAGGGGTCGCAGATTAGAATCCTGCCGAATGAGACACATTTTCCCTAATAAAATGTCTCAAAAATATTCATATCTGTAGAGTTATCTATATTAATATATTGATTAATTGAAAACAAAATATCTACTTAAACACGAGTATCTATTGAAAATAATGTTTAAATAAATATACAACACTCATTACATCCCGGTCTAACTAATAAAACAATAACTTTAGGCAAAAGTCAACTTTATTCATCAATATAGTCTCTTTCGAGGGTGATTCATCGCTTCTCTATCATTTCGATGCTTTTTTTGTAGAACGATTTGTCTTTGGCCTCAAAATACGCCTAAGTTTCCGATATCACTTTTTCACAGGAGCCAAATCTCTTTCCCTGGTGCATTCATTTGAGGTCTGCAAACAGCCAGTAGTCACTGGGGGCCAGATCTGGAGAATAAAGTAAAAGCTGAAGCAATTCGAAGTGCAATTCATGTTTTGCCATCGTTGCAATCAACTTGTGACACGGTGCATTGACTTGATGAATAAACACTTTTTCTTCTTCATTTGTGGCCATTTTTTGTTTTTTTACGATTTCTTCCTTCAAACGCACTAATAATATTATATAATATTCGCTGTTGTTGGCTTTTCCTTTCGCAAGGTAATCGATGAACAAAATAAATTCTTCTTCTTCTATGTGCCCTATCCTTTCAGGACGTAGGCGATCTTGGCTTTCCACATCTCCCTATACCTGGTGGCTCTTAATATATATTCTCCTGTTACTTCACGCAAACCCCGTTCCGTCATCCACCTGATAAGGCCCTTCAAATATGTTATCCGCTGCCTTCCTCTGTCTCTTTTTCTTTCTATCTGGCCTGTCAGTATCACGTCCTCCAAGTCCTCCTTCCTCATTGCATGTCCAAGGAACTTCATTTGTCTCTTTCTGATGCTCATTATTAGTTTTCTTTTCAATGCCATTCTTTCCATAACCTCATCATTGCTCACATGTTCGGTCCATGATATCCGCAGCATCCTTCTGTAAAACCACACTCCTGCTGCTTCAGGTGTTTTCCTCATCTTCGATGATATTGTCCAGCATTCAGTGCCATATTGAAGAACTGACATCACATAGCAATAAATATTCTCTTCTTTGTTTCTAGTGAAATTTTCCTGTGTCTTAGTATTTTACTTAGCTTCTGGAACGCGTCTTTCACCATGCCAATTCGCCTTCGGATCTCTGTGTCGCAACTTCCATCTCCTGTTATAACACTTCCTAGGTATTTAAATTTTTGTACTTGCTTGATTCTAGTACCCCTTACCTGTATTTGGCATTTTGGGTTGTTCTTTTTGCTGATGACAATGCATTCAGTTTTTTTGCTGTTTATTTGTAGTCCTTTTTCCTCTCCTCAGCTACCTTCTGTAGGGGGTCCTGTAGTTTTCTTTCCGTGTCTGCAATCAGCACTGTATCATCTCTTTCTCCAATATTATTGTTCCATTCTTAGATGCATCCTGTTGAGAAACAGGATTTTAGTCCTATCTGTTCTCTTATCTCTTTATGCATCTATGCTTTATTGGTCCTGCTCATGCATTCCAAAATACGGAGGCCAAAACCTTGCCTGTAGATGTTTGCATCTTTAGTCGCTTTGGACGGCTTTGACCTGCTGCTATCGACTCATCCGACTGCCGATTTGACACCGGTGTTAACTTTTTCTGGCCTACAAAAGGTAACTGATTACCAAAACGGAAGAGATTTAACGAACGAGTGTGAATATATATATATATATATATATATATATATATATATATATATATATATATATACACACACTACCAGCCATAATTATTAGGCCAACTAAGTTTTTAAAAAAATGATGTATTTCATACTATTTTTAGTATTTATTGCCAAGTGGATTATTCTAAATGAAAATAAAATGTTATTTTTTTGTTATTATTACTTTGCAAAATTTTACAAAGCAGCTAGGAAGGCAATAAGAAGAAGAGACTAACATGGCGAAGAGAGCACAAAAACTGGACACCAGAAGAGTTCATTTGATGCACATATTTTGGTGCAGTATTAACAAAAGAACCATTCTATTTTTATTTAGAATTATCCACTGGTTAATAATTACTAAAAACAATGTGAAATACATCATTCTTAAAAAAAATAAAAAATAATTATGGCCGGTATTATATATATATATATATATATATATATATATATATATATATATATATAAAATTAAAATAAATTTTCAATATTCAAAAATGTTGAATGAACATTTCAACATGAAATCCTTAATTGCTGAGGAGATGTGAAATCTCTCTTAGGGATTTCATGTTGAAATGTTCATTCAACATTTTTGAATATTGAAAATTTATTTTAATTTTATATTAGCTCTGTAATTTTAATTACATTGAGCTCTTCTCCTGTATAATTTTTAATATTAAAATTTTAATATTAATTAGGATCAGGTTTCTGGGATTTACCTTCCTACTTTTCCGTTTGAATTAAAGTATTTTAATAATATATATATATATATATATATATATATATATATATATATATATATAGTTGAGTAGACAGTTCACGTGTCACTTATCAGATCAAAGTGCTATATAAACATTTAGCAACCCACAATTTACAAGAACTCTTACGAAAAATGACGACTGGAAACACTAACATTATATATATATATATATATATATATATATATATACATCCCATTATCGGAACAACCTCACTATTAAAGTGGGCCTGTATATTAAACATCTCTTTATTGCTATCAGCCTCACCATATTTAACGGTGGAGAGAGAGTGTTAAAATTAATTCTTTATAGAAAGATGATCACACAAATTTCAGCCACTCTCAACACGTTATAAACACTCCTATTTAAAAGAACACAAATGTAAAATTCTTCTTAATCATTCAATATATGAGGAAAACTTAACAACACCAAAAACAAAGCCACCTAGAAAATAGCTAAAGATGTGACAGAAAGTGCTTAGGACAATAAAAATAACAGAAAATCATTTTGTACTCCTTTACGTCTACAAAACGTAAGAATGATGGAGAAACAAAATAAAATTCTTGTCTGCCGTATTTAATCTAAACTTATTCATAAATGGAACTTTGTCTCTCTGTGTGCCTATGTGTCTGTGTGTGTCCGTTACCTATAGACTTCAATAGCTGAACCTATTTTCTTGAAAATTTACACATTTGTACTATAAGCATCTGTGAGTGTTCTTAGCTAGGTTTTGTGTCGAGGTACCCCCGATAAATATCGAAAATCAATAAACGAAAAAATCAGGTTATAGAAGGAGTGGTCCGATTTTAATCAAATTTGATACACTCACAGACAAAGACATAAAAACGATATTCAAAAGTTTCAAGGTTGCAGTTCTGACAATAGTGCAGAAAATCGATAATATATATATATATATATATAAAAGGCAAGATGTTTGTGTGTGTGTGTTTGTTTATCTGTATTTTTTCAGTCCTTTTATTTTAGATTTTGCTTCGGGTTTGGCTCTAAATAGGTATAATTGTAGTTCTTAGTCTCAGCTATGATACCATTTACTCAGAGGACTTATTTAGCCTTCAAAATTCAGTTTACGACGAAAAAAACTTATATGATGTCGATACCAGGAAATCAAAATTTGGCTTACATCCATTCATTTTTCTTTCAGTCTACGGTTTCACTTTAACTGGAAACAACTATTGCTTTTTAGTCTTTCGTGCCAACGTCCAAAGAGTCTGAGCTTCAGGACCATGGATTAGTTTTAAAGCTTTAATTACACCCGAGCAACGCCGGGCTATACTGCTCGTTAAATATATTTAAAAGAATTGTTGCTGCCCAAATATACAGGGTCTTGCAACAAAATCTGACACTTGACAAAAAGAAAACAAAATAGGTATTAAAAACTAGAGTTTTGTATTCAGAGACCCGACAGTTTATCTAGCAACAGTTACAGTTACCTACTACACTAGTTTTCAATGTAACCTTCGTCGGCGGGGACGACCATCTCAAGTCGGGCGCGAAATGAGTCACACACTTTGGCGACCATGTCCTTGTCCATAGCGGTGAACGCCTCCACCATGGCAGCTTTCAGAGAGCCGACCGTGTTGTGGGCGTGCTTGTTGGTCTTAGCCTCACACCCTCAAAAGAAATAGTCAACGGGTTGCAGTCGGGTGAGGAGGGCGGCCACAAGTCCAGCGACTAGTGTTGGGGAAGTCAACACTGGTTAAGTAGTCACGTCTTGCCCTTGTGTGCAAGAGTGGAGATCTGCTGGAAGACGTAGGGGCGTCCAGCGGTGATCTAGTCTATCCATAGCTCAGTAATGTCCCTCACCACTGGTTGCCTGATTTACATTAAGTTGCCATTACATTAGGTTACCTTTCCCAAAGGTATTAGTGCGTAAGTGAATGCAAGGAGGTCAACTGGAATTCGAACTCGGCATCCCGATTTGTTGTTCCGAGTCGATATTCACTGCACCACAACATAGAAGCTTTAAAGAAAAACGGCAACAACAGTGGCATATTTTAAGTCAAAAAGCGATAGTTGAAATTTCTGAGACACCTACCGAAAAAAAAAGTCTTGCAACTTTAACATCACAAGATAAAGGAAAAAAGTAGGTAAAGAGACAAACAGCTAGTCAATGAGATCATAAGTTCTGGAGAATGGATATTAAAACTGGGAAAAAGACAAGTCGTAAAGAGTTCAACGTCAGTGGAAAGGACGGAAAACTATGGAAAGGCATCATATACAAAAACAAGTTTGTGCTGACCCAGACAAGCAAAATCTGTCAGGTCCTAGAGTTACATCACAGATTAGTCGTTTGAATAAAAAGCCGCTAATGACTTAATTAGTCAAATAATTATAAATTACGATATAGGTGTAATGATACAATAAATCTTACATTAGAGCAATTAATAAAAATAGCCAAAAAACAGCAGAATTAACTCATATATAATAGATAGATAGATAGATAGATAGATAGATAGATAGATAGATAGAATAATATAGGCAGAGATAGATAGATAGAATAATATAGGCAGAGATAGATAGATAGAATAATATAGGCAGAGATAGATAGATAGATAGATAGATAGATAGATAGATAGATAGAATAATAAGCAGAGATAGATAGATAGATAGATAGATAGATAGATAGATAGATAGATAGATAGAATAATATAGGCATAGATAGATAGATAGATAGATAGATAGATATAATAATAGGCAGAGATAGATAGATAGATAAATAGATTCATTTGTCTACATACTGGTATTCATTCCAGGACGCTGGATGGGTGAAATGGTCAAACGTTACGTCATGGATAATTTATATTGGGAACAAGGCAGTATAAAAATGAAGGCGGTTTATTTTATCAATTAATTTATTTGATAATTTTTAATACTAATATAATATCTGCACACATTACTTATAATCACTTCAAATAACCATCACCCGTGGAGAATGGTACATTATTGAATGTCGGCAGTTAATTTTGTATAATAATACTTACTAAAGAATTTAATCTCTTGTATCGCCGAGGTGGATACGATACACAAAAAAAGTGTGCTGCGGTATTATTCAGCACAATATCCGGTGCTAAACAGAACAGTAGAATAGTTACAATGACGGAAAAGATAGAACTTAGAACACAGAGAAGATAGGTTTTGATTGCAATAGTCGCCGAATTAATCAGTCCGAATATTACTCGAATGACACTCAAATATTACACATCGAATACTACTATTCTTTACTGAAATACACTATTTTGACCATGAACCATTCTATCATTGAGAGTGCTGCAGGGGTGTCAGCCACTCTACAACATAATATTTACTTGAAATTGATGTTTGAGTATTTTAGTGTTGTCGACGTATATTTGTCTTATGTTGACAGTAACATTTTGGTCGTTCATGATATATTGGTCGATGTGTGAAAAAAAAAAAAAAAAGAAAACGAAACTTTTCCGCAACTTCTAACTCAACAGTCAGTCAGTTACTTTCCTTACTTGATACACGCTTAGGCAATCATGTCACTTTCTATCCATGACTGACAAGGCGGAAGGTTTTCCTGCAGGAGGTTGCTATTTTGTTCTGCGGCTGACTAGTTGCAACAAAGGCTATAGAAGCCAATATGTTCTGCTTTTTAACCCATAGCTGGAGGGAGAAGAAATAGATTAATAGCTTTCCTTAGTTTATTTGCGCGTAAGTGAATGCAAAGAATTCAACTGGAATTCGAACTCCGCTCTCCGATTTCTCAATCCGTGATTGGAAAAATAAAATAAAAAATTAAGCAGGCAAACGTTGTCGGTTCTTTTCAATCTTGTCATATATATATATATATATATATATATATATATATATATATATATATATATATATATATGTTAGCTTTTACTCACAACTCTGCGTTTCATGCATTTTAGCAATCTTCAGGTGATTAACATATCATACTGGCTTATTTTCGATATATATATATATATTATAATAAATAAATGCCCACTTCAAGGACTTTATAAAGCAAAAAAAAAGTCATTTACAAAGCAAAAGTACACGAATAGATGCTTAAAACAAAATATATTTGGGATCAACCAAAGATACCTTTAAGGCCAGGTGGTTCAATCACAAGTCCACAATTAAAACTGAAAATTTAAAAAATTGTACAAAATTGGCTCGCCACGTGTGGGAATTGAAATTAAAATATGGGACAGACCCAGACAAAACGTGGAGTATAATGAAAACAGCCAAACCTCACAATGGTGGCAAAATAAGTAGACTGGGCGAGGAAGAAAAATTAAGGATTATGCTATTCCCAAACAAAAATGAATGATTGAATGAAAGAAGAGAAACTATGACTAAGTGTAACCATACCAAAAATGCCTGTTAGGTTCAGACAACCACGGATGAAAACATTATAATTTCTTGCAATTTTAAAATTGCGCGTTCGTAAATTCTCCGTCACGTGAGCGTTCAAAAAAAAAACATCGTTACGTGAGCGTTCTTAAAAAAAAACGGAAAAAACTGTAAAATCAGTTTTTGCAAATCGCCTGAAGACACCAAATGTTAGAAACCTAGGTTGCGTAATAATTCGTTTACAAATAAAGAATATTCAAATGTTCTACAATATAATTATATTGAACACTTTTTAATACAGATATATACTGGTAATCTAGCGAGATACTGAAACGTTCTCCTAAGGATGGTTTCGAGGTTAGTTTGTCCTTGACTAATAATAGTGACTCCACCGTGGGTACCTTGGTGAAAAATCTCACGACAACCAGTCTCCCTATCTGGTTGCATTGGTTGCATTTTATTATAGACTAAAACTAAGTAATTAATCAATCAATATGTATATATATATATATATATATAATGAAAGCTTTAAAAACTAATCCATGGTCCTGGAGCTCAGATTCTTTAGACGTTGACACGAAAGACTAAAAAGCAATAGTTGTTTCCAGTTAAATTTTTATCCAATTCTGTTTACCTCCCAAACAGTAATATTCTTTATCATCAATAGAAAACAAGCAAAACACCAGTAGTCAGAAAAAGTTAAATATATACAAGTAGTTTAAACTAACATTCCACAGTTTAATATTAAATTTTTATACAAAGTGCTCAATACAAAAGTACAGTATTTATAGATATATAATTATTATTGTTGTTATAATAATAACATACTGCAACTGAGACAGGAAAATTTCGCTAGAAACAATAAAGAGAGTACTGGATGACTATGTCAGTTCAGTTCTTCAATATGGCAGTGAAAAAAAAAATTAATACTGAGCATCAAAAAGAGACAGCTAAAGTTCCTGGGACATGGAAGAAGGGCTTGGAGAACTTGAGACTAACAGGCCAGATAGAGGGAAAAAAGAGACAAAAAAAGCAGCGGATGACATATTTGAAGGGTCTGAGCATGTGGAGGACAGAACTTGTATTGCAGTTTTATCATAAACAATTATAATAAAATTTTACTATATATATATCTGCGTCAGTGTGTTCATATCTATCTATCTATCTATCTATCTATCTATCTATCTATCTATCTATCTATCTATCTATCTCAGCTTGTTCATATCTATCTATCTATCTATCTATCTATCTATCTATCTATCTATCTATCTATCTATCTCAACCTGTTCATATCTATCTATCTATCTATCTATCTATCTATCTATCTATCTATCTATCTATCTACCTATCTCAGCTTGTTCATATCTATCTATCTATCTATCTATCTATCTATCTATCTATCTATCTCAACCTGTTCATATCTATCTATCTATCTATCTATCTATCTATCTATCTATCTATCTATCTTAGTCTGTTCATATCTATCTATCTATCTATCTATCTATCTATCTATCTAGCCTGTTCATATCTATCTATCTATCTATCTATCTATCTATCTATCTATCTATCTTAGTCTGTTCATATCTATCTATCTATCTATCTATCTATCTATCTATCTATCTATCTATCTATCCTTACAATTCTTTGATTATTCCTAAGTTGTTTTTCTATCTATCTCAGTCTGTTCAGATCTATCTATCTATCTATCTATCTATCTATCTATCTATCTATCTATCTATCTATCTTAGTCTATTCAGATCTATCTATCTATCTATCTATCTATCTATCTATCTATCTATCTATCTATCTATGTTCAGATATATCTATTTATCTTTCTATCTATCTGTCTGTCTCAGTCTGTTCAGATCTATCTATCTATCTATCTATCTATCTATCTATCTATCTATCTATGTCTGTTCATGTTATCTATATCACTTCGAGGACGTCTGCAAAGTGGGGCCTGAGAGCGATGAACATTAACATTGAGAGATGGGAATACGTCACCAACGATCGTTGACGTTAGAGACGCGATTGACACCAAACGTTCGTTCGAGAAGAGCAACTAAGATTTTCTGCCGAGGATAAGCTGGCTTGGCCTAAAAAAGACGTGTAGGTATGTACAGCCATAACAGTTGGTGCTATGCCGCTGTGGTGATACCGAGCAAGCGAGGGACCGGATGTTTGCCCTCAGAGATCCAGAAAGCAAATGACCAAAACTGGTCTTTGCGCATCTGGGCTCTACGCAAAGTTCCGCATGTAAACCAAAAATAAATAAATACCAAATTTCTTTTACGGGCCTGTAGCGGAACTCTGGATCCTGATTGGTCATCAAATCGCAAAATTTAAAATACGTCAGAGAAACGGTTTTTCCATAACTAAAGAAAAACAATCATTTCTGATCCACCCCACGTATATTTAAGGATGGTTCCTAACCGGTTACGGTCTGTTAGAGGAGGCGGGTTGCTGGCATACAACTAACATGTATCTCTCAACTTCAAGTGACCCTTGGCACCCCCTCCCCCTCTCTCTCTCTCTCTTTCTCTCTCTCAACAATTACTGCTACAAACAAATTTATCATGGAATACGAACTCTACTCATAACTTCTTACTAAGGTTTATAATTGAACATTACTTTCTACAACTCTTGTTATTCCTTCTTTTAACCCTCTAGGGCCATTCGTATCATATTATATTAATAAGTAGTAATTAGTGGGGGATCAGTTTATTACTTCATGACAATAGAAAACCGATCACCCACTTTATGCCCAGTATAAGCCTTAACCCTCTAGGGCCATTCGTATCATATTATATTAATAAGTAGTAATTAGTGGGGGATCAGTTTATTACTTCATGACAATAGAAAACCGATCACCCACTTTATGCCCAGTATAAGCCTTAACCCTCTAGGGCCATTCGTATCATATTATATTAATAAGTAGTAATTAGTGGGGGATCAGTTTATTACTTCATGACAATAGAAAACCGATCACCCACTTTATGCCCAGTATAAGCCTTAACCCTCTAGGGCCATTCGTATCATATTTGATACAGTATGAAAACAAGCCTTCAAAGAAATATTTTCCTGAAAAATTTTTTAAGAGAAATATTTTATAAATTTCAAATGAAAGCAGTACTGACTGCTCAGTCAATGAATACCAAATGTTTCCTTATAGGAAAATACCAAATGTTTCCTTATAGGGAAATACTGTATCAAATATGATACGAATGGCCCTAGAGGGTTAATAAATTTCTATTTTAAAATGCAAAATGTATATTTTATTATTCCACTCTTCCGCACTAATTCTACACATTCCAACCAGCCGACAACCAACTTTCTGTTGAAAACTCTTCTGATGACTGTAGTTCAACATAAATCTTGTAAGCTGTAGGGAGTTCGGTTAAGTCTGACACAAGGCCAAACTAAAGAAACATTAACCAGCTCCCTACACTTCACCGCCATTAGCAGCTGAGATAAAACTCTTTGGGCTCAGATCCCTGAGGTTTCTCGAGACCGACGGATGCCCCACAAATATACAGTCATATTTATTTTGCTTATAATTTGAATATTTAGTTGGGAGAAAGCTCAGTATTGTAGAAAACTTGATTGTTTTTATATATTTAACTGAGAAACGAAAGTTGGTTTTGAGGTCAGATAATACAAAATTAGGACAATAATTAATAATAATCATCATAATAATAAGAGCAATGAATAAAATTATTATGGAAAACCTTTCTTTGATCGCTTTTGCCGATTGAGAATTATATATATATATATATATATATATATATATATATATAAAGAGAGAAGGGGTGTAGTTGGAATGGGGAAATAGAACTCAAACAAAAAAATGGGAAAATAGATTAATGCATGCATATTGCATTTAAAGTCTCTCTCTCTCTCTCTCTCTCTCTCTCTCTCTCTCTCTCTCTCTCTCTGCTATGGTCTTATCCCACTCACATTCACACTTTTTTTCACTGTCTCTTACTCCTGGTTTTCTTCCTCTCTTTTTTGTCCTTTTCAATCCCCTACTTTCTCTTTCTGTCTCTCTCTCTCTTGCCCCTGATTTCCACCCTAGTTCTCTCTCTGTTTCCCCCTTTTTATTTCTTCCAAAATTATTAAAAACAGAAATATTTTGATAAAAAATAACCAGGTATAGATAGATACATATGAACAGACATAGATAGATAGATAGATAGATAGATAGATAGATAGATAGATAGATAGATAGATAGATTGGGACAATTAGATATCAACGGAATGATATATACACTACCGACCATAAATATTAGGCAAATATAGTGTCTCAAAGAAATGCTGCTTCATTTCTATTCCAAACTCTTGCACTACCAAGCAGCCCTGCCCTCTCGAAAACTCTGACCACGCCGTAGTTTCCGTCAACATCTCATTCCACTCCCACCCTACCCAAGAAACCCAGACCAGCAGAATATCTTACTGCTACCAAAGAGCAGACTGGGATTCGCTCCGCGACGTCTTGTGTAACGTCCCTTGGGACAAGGTTTTTAGTCTTCCCGTCGAAGACTGTGCTTCAGAGGTCTCCTCTTGGGTTAAGGCTGGCATCGGTGCTTTCCTCCCAGCCAGGAAATTTCAACTTAAATTCCATTCGTCTCCCTGGTTCTCGCCCGCTTGCTCGGCCGCCATTGCCCACCGGAATCATTTCTTCCGGCTCTATCGAAGCCATGCGTCGGACCATAACAAGCGCCTTTTCACCTCAGCTCGTAATCAATGTAAAAAGATGCTCAACGAAGCTAAAATGTTGTTTGCTGTCAGAATGAAGCAACGCATAGCATCGTGTAAGTTCTTCGCCAAAGACTACTGGCGACTCTGTAAAAGCGTGGTTAACAAGAGTAAAACCTCCATACCCCACTAATCAATGAATTTGAGGTACCCACCTCTTCAGCAGACAAGGCTGAATGCTTTGCTCGCAGATTCTCCACTAATTCGAGACTGGATTCGTCTGGAATACCTACACTCGACTTCCCTCTCTAAACTTGACCCCTACAAAGCGAGCGGAGGGGATGGAATCCCAAACATAGTTTTGAAGGAATGTGCCCCCTGAACTCACCTCTGTCCTCTCTAAACTCTACAACTCCTGTCTATCTGCTTCCTGCTTTCCTGCCTGTTGGAAGTCTTCCTCTGTAGTCCTATATTTAAGAATACTGGAGAACTCTCGGACCCCGCTATCAGCCTCCTTCCGATCTTTGGCAAAGTGTTCGAAGCCATTATCAACGCCGAGGTGGTCCCGCATCTCACAGCCCACAGGTTCCTCTCTGACAAAGAGTATGGTTTCCGCTTCACCAGGTCTACTGCTTATATGCTAACGACCATCACTAAGTATATAAACCAGGCTCTCGACAAGAATGGCGAAACTCGAACCGTTGCCTGGAATATTTCCAAAGCGTTCGACAGAGTCTGGCATGCTAGCCTTCTACGCAAACTGCAGAGCTATGGTATAACTGGACATTTGTTTGACCTAATCCAGTCATTACTCTCTAATCGCATATTGAAGGTAGTATTAAACGGACATGCCTCCTAAAGCTACCATACAAACGCGGGTGTTCCTCAAGGCTCTGTCCTAGGTCCTACGCTCTTTCTGATCTACATTAACGATCTCCCCGATGCTATAAGATCCCAAGTAGGCATATATGCCGATGACACCACAGTTTACTCTCGCCTCGATAAAAATCTGGTGCGAGCGATAAAGCGAACCTCCCTGTGCCTCTTCTATAAATACTTTCACGGCCTCTGCTCCGATAAACTTAGTTCACTGGTGCTCCATAGGTATGAATTTGCAAGAAATACTAGATTAGCAACTAGGTCCAACCATTTTACAGTGAAACCGATAAAATGTAACCGCAATTTCTACTCTAACAGCTTCTTCTCTCGCACTTCCGCCTGTGGAATTCCCTTCCATATACTTGCTTCTCCGACAGCTACATTCTCCAGGAATTTAAATGTAAGGTTAATTGATATCTATCACACTAACTAGCATCCATTCCCTCACACACTCTACCCATCTACCCAACCCTCATCCGTCTACCACCCTGCTTCCGGCATTTCCTATAACGAACCACTCTTTCTCACAACCTTCCCCTATGTAACCCCCTGCGCAATAGAGGCAGTAGAATGCCTTGTTGGCGTGAAATGATTAAAAAAAAGTAACCGTCAAGTGAATAAATGAAAATAGAATGGTTCTTTTGTTAATATTGCACAATAAAATGTGCATCAAATGAATTTATAAATACTTAATAATTACCTATATTGCAGTTTCATCAATGAAGGAATGAAGAAAATTGAGGGTGATTCGGAGGAGTTCATCTTTGCTTCCTTGCCTTGTAAAATTTTGGGGTTGCCTAGTAATTATGGCCGGTAGTGTATATACAGATATATTTGAACAGTGAAATATACAGATATGAACAGAATTAAATATATACATAGATAAACAGATGAATATGAACAGATAGATAGATAGATAGATAGATAGATAGATAGATAGATAGATAGATAGATAGATATGAACAGAACGAGATAGATAGATAGATAGATAGATAGATAGATAGATAGATAGATAGATAGATATGAACAGAAGGAGATAGATAGATAGATAGATAGATAGATAGATAGATAGATAGATAGATAGATAGATAGATAGATATGAACAGAAGGAGATAGATAGATAGATAGATAGATAGATAGATAGATAGATATGAACAGAAGGAGATAGATAGATAGATAGATAGATAGATAGATAGATAGATAGATATGAACAGAAGGAGATAGATAGATAGATAGATAGATAGATAGATAGATAGATATGAACAGAAGGAGATAGATAGATAGATAGATAGATAGATAGATAGATAGATAGATAGATAGATAGATAGATAGATATGAACAGAACGAGATAGATAGATAGATAGATAGATAGATAGATAGATAGATAGATAGATAGATAGATAGATAGATAGATTTTTTATAAACAGGCTGAGATAAACATTTTGACAAAGGGAGAAGTCATACAGATGGAATATTTTGGGCTGTATTTTTTCCTTATTCATCAAGTCTGTGCAAAAGTTCCGATG
Source organism: Ascarosepion bandense (assembly GCA_037127315.1). Lineage (NCBI taxonomy): Eukaryota > Metazoa > Mollusca > Cephalopoda > Sepiida > Sepiidae > Ascarosepion > Ascarosepion bandense. The sequence continues at coordinate 2,350,168 of JBBBDQ010001462.1, read as the reverse complement.
GCTTTTTAAAAATTTTCTTCTTTTCTTCTTTAAATCCCCTATTCTACTGTGAATTCTGTTTCTAGTTTTCGGAAAAATGGACGCTGACAGGATTCGCACACCCTGAAAATATTCGAATGTTCTGCATATTTTTTCTTCGTTCCGAGATGATCAACCGTTTTTCTGTCAATTTTAATTGAAGGCGCAGCATGTCTATTTTTACTGCATTGAAAGGTCACTTTTACCCCCACCCCTATAAATGTACCCATGCACACATTCAGACGTATAGACGCACGTATCTAATTATCTTCAGTAACACACGCATATATACGCACGCACACGGGAACCGATGCACATACATACATACAAGTAACAAAATAGTACCCCTTCCGGCATATCGATTTCTGCAAATTGCTGAAGGTTTGACATGTTCTTTCTTTCTTTCTTTCTTTCTTTCTTTTTACTTTGTATATTTTTTCCCCTCTGTTTGTCTTTGTTTCTCATCCATTCTCATTCTTTCGCTATTTCTACTTTCTCTTTCTCTTTTTCATCCGTTTTTTACCTTTCTTTCTTTCTTTCTTTCTTTCTTTCTTTTTGCTTTCTTTCTAGTTGCTTTCATTTTCTTTCTTTCTTTCTTTCTTTCTTTCTCTCTTTATTTATTTATTTATGATTTTTCTTTTTCGTTTGTCTCTTTTTTACATTCTTTCTTTCATCCGTGTTTGTTTCTTTATCTGCCTCTTCTTTCTTTCTTTCTTTCTTTCTTTCTTTCATTTTCTTTTTTCTTTCTTTCTTTCTTTCTTTTTTTCTAGTTTCTTTCATTTCTTTTTTCTTTCTTTCTTTCTTTCTTTCTAGTTTCTTTCATTTTCTTTTTTTCTTTCTTTCTTTTCTGTTTGTCTTCTTTCTAATTTCTCTTTTTTCATCCGAGTTTGTTTCTTTATCTGCCTCTTCTTTCTTTCTTTCTTTCTTTCTTTCTTTTTTCTTTCTTTCTTTCTTTCTTTTATTCATTCTCTGTATATTTCTTCTTTGCCTTTTCAGGTTTTTACCCCTCTGTTTGTCTTTGTTTCTCTTCAATTCTCACTCTTTCGCTATTTCGACTCTCACACTTTCTCTGTCTCCTTCATTTGTCATTCCCTCTTTAAGCCCGATTTGTTTTTCTTGTTTTCTTTCTTCATCTTAATTTCTTAATTTCTTTTTTTTCTCTATCTCTCTGCCTTTTCTTTTTCAGTCAATCTTACTCTCTCTCTCTCTCTCTCTCACTGTTTTCAACACTTCCATTCACCTGTTCTAACTCACCCTTTCTCTATCATCCTACTCTCTCCCTTTTTCTACTTTATTCTCCTTCCCTCTATTTGTCTCTATTTTCTTTCACTCCCCCCTCTCTCTCTCTCTCTACCGTAAGGTTTCTCGTTTTCTTTCCCCGTTCTCACTCTTTGTACTCTTGCATTCTTTAACTTTCACTCTCTCTCTTTTTCCTCCTATTTATATCTCTTTTTTTTGTGTTCATCTTATTCATCTTCTCTTTCTTTCTCTATTTCATTTCTTTCTTTTTTCTTTCTAGTTCACACTTTCTCTATCTCATCCTATCATCTCTCTCTCTTTCTACTTTCTTCACCTTCCATCTCTTTCTTGTCATCATTATATTTTTTGTTTTTCTCTCTTTCTCACCCTCGCTCTCTCTCTCCCTCTCTTTCTCTCCTGCACTCGTTTTTATTTTTTTTACTTTCTTCTTTTTATCCTCTCGCCTTCTTTGGTTCGCTCTCTTATTCTCTTTTTCATTTAATCTATCTCTCTTTTAAGCTTATCTTATTAATTTTCGCTTTCTTTCTGTATTTTCTGACTTTTTTTTATTAAGATTCTATTTCTTTCTTTCTTTCTTTCTTTCTTTCTTTCTTTCTTTCTTTCTTACACTATATATTCTCTTTCTTTTTTCCCTTTCTCTCCATTCACAGTCTACCATTTCTTTCTCACATTCGGCTATTTAAACGTAGACTCCAGCGTATTATGCACACTTACGAACTCATTTGATTCTTGAACCTTCGGAATTTTTTTTTTTTTTTTTTACTAACCTGTTTACCTGGAATGGACTTGAAATAGAGTGGAGGTTCCGTAATTGGCACTGTTCTCATGTGGTGACAGTGTCAGCCGGAGTCGCAAATCGTTGTGCGACGCGATTTCCTGTCATCAAACTAGTACGCATCAAATCTGCGCATCACGTGTGCACATCAGCTCTGGGAAATGTCGAGAATACGAATGACGTGCGAGATGTATTGATGGTCAGATCGATATAGAACAGGGCTAGAAATGGGTCACGGTACACACACCTGTTTATCTATCTATCTATCTATATATATATATATATATATATATATATATATATTTATTTATATCTATATAAATGCATGTCAAAGTTTATTTCCCTCTGTTCATATTTATATCTTTTGCAAATCTTAATTATTTCTATATATGCATATATTTGAGTTCGTAAGCAATCTGTTTAAATATATCTGTCTGTCGGTCTATCTATCAGTCTACCCTATCTATCTATCTATCTATCTATCTATCTATCTATCTATATATATATATATATATATATATATATATACATACATACATACATATATATATATGTGTGTGTGTGTGTGTGTGTGTGTGCGTGAGTTTATGTACAAGCTAGCCATCTCTCCATCTGTCTCTTTATCTCTCTTTATCTATTTATATATATATATATATATCTGTCTGTCTGTCTGTCTGTCTGTCTGTCTCTCTCTCTCTCTCTCTCTCTCTCTCTCTCTATATATATATATATATATATATATATATAGTGTCTGTGTATGTTTATGTACTTTCTACTTATCTATCTATCTATCTATCTATCTATCTATCTATCTATCTATATAAATACATCTATCTATCTATCTATCTATCTATCTATCTATCTATCTATCACGCTAGTCAATGTTATATGATTTAGTTCTTCTCTCTATCCGTTCAAATATTTCTCTCTTTCAATCCATGTCTTTTTATCTTTCTTTTCTCTACACACACACACACACACACACGTACATATGCACCCCCAATATATATATATATATATATATATATATATATATATATATATATATTGTATTGAGCACTTTTATAAAAAAAAATATAAATGATAGAGAATTCGGAATTATAAAAATGTTGGTTCTCTTCACCTGGATATATATATATATATATATATATATATATATATATCCCTGCTATCTATCAATATCTGCACATATCAGTTCTATATCTTAGTTAAAACTTCTAACAAAGTAGACTTCTCCTACCTGCATCTGCCATTGTATAGCGTTGTTGCGCTCAATTTGGACGTGAGGCTTTGGAGATTATACACCGAGGCGAAACAATCAAAAAGTGATAGAAAGACCTTGATAGTTGCTAAAATTTTTGGTCTAAACCCACAGGAGTTTCCTCCTGTTATATAGTAAGGACTACCGACAAAAAATGGCCGAAGCAAAATAAAAAAGAAAAATACGATACATGTAGAAGCCCATTTTCATGTCGGTGCGCGTCACCTTCATGCACCTGTAACAGAAACGGTAGGCTGTCAGTATCGTTAATTATCTCCGACTCTGAAGAGCGACGTGAGTCTGTCACTTAATATATGGACGAGGTATTTCTCGATAGGAATTTGACAAAAATGATAGATTTTAAAAAAAATATAATAATGGTGGAAATAAAAAGAAGAATATTGAGGAAGAAATAAATAAAATACACGGGGTTTGTGGGTTTTCGTTTGAAAGGTTGTCCTAAAGCTTAGAATATAAACTGATTGGCAATAAAAGAGTAAGGCGAAGATGGTATTGTATAAAAGGCAAAAGAGGTTTGGCACTAGGATCTGCACATTTTATTGTCTTCGCAAAATGTGGTTATTTTATCTTCCTTTTTTTCTTTTCGCCGTCGTCTCCAAGCAAGCGTGACATAAGAGCAGATCAAAAGACCATGGAATCGAATGTGTGGAACCGAATTACCAAGAGGGGAGAAGCAAATATTAAGTACGATAAAAGATTTGGGAGACAGAAAGCGAGCTGCCTTTTGCATTAGGAGAAAGGTCGAACGGTCTGGCGCGGGAAGGCGGACGATAGCAGCAAAAATGAATAATGAAAAAAAAAAAAAAAAAAGAAAAAAAATTATTCGTGTGTCGATAGTGAGAAAAAGAAATTAACGCTTCTTAAAAAAGACTGAAAGCACAAAGGAGAAAATTAACAAAGAAATCCAGCGACAAAAAAAAAAAAAAAAAAAATCGGAAAAAATCGTTTCGACTTCAAAAGAATTCGCAACAATAGAAAGTAGTTTGAAACATTATATATATATATATATATATATATATATATATATATTGTTGTTTTAAATTTTTCTTATTTACTCGGATATATATATATATATATATATATATATATATATATATATATATCCATATCCGAGTAAATAAGAAAAATTTAAAACATCCAAAACATTAATTTAAAACAGTGCTGGATATATAATATAGAGCTGTAAATGTTTATTATAAATTATATTTTAGAACATGTACATTTGGATAGGATGTGCGTTGTGGTACAGTGGATATCGGCTCGTAACGAGAAGCCGGGGAGCCGAGTTCGAATTCCAGTTGAATCCATTGTTTTCACTTACGCGCAAATACCCTTGGGAAAGGTATTAATCCGTCTCTTCATTCCAGTTATGGGTTAAATAGCAGGACAGATTAGGTTCTATAGCCCTGGTCGGCAACCAGTCTACCGCAGAAAGCAATGGCAACCTACTGAGGGATAATCTTCTGCCCAGTCAGTCATCTCTCTTTCGAGACATGATCGCCCAAGCGTGTATCACGTATGGCACTTAACTGACTGACATTTGGATAATCTTTTTATTATGCTAGTTCTAAGCTTTCGGCTCACATGAGCCATCTTCAGAAAGGTTACAGGAATGTTAACATAAAGACATCCACCATCAAAAATGATATTATCTTGTGTTGAAATAAAACATTGCTAAGCAACGATAACAGTCACCGAATAGCAGACACAGTTTTTAAATTTGTAACGCGGTTTTATGCCGTCACACCGCGTGAGAGACCGAAAAGTTAACAGAACCATATGTCTAAATGCATTGTAACGTGTTGTGACTAGACTGAAATGCGATTTTATTAACTTTGGAATGTTTTGAAAATGTTGGACAATTTCTCTCTCTATTTTTACCTGAATTTGAATTCCAAATACAATGTTTCGAACGGCTGATGATTAAACATAATGGACATTGATTGGCTGTTATATTAAACAGTATATGTTTAGAAAATTATCTGCTGCTTCGATACACTAAATATATATATATATATATATATAATTATATTTTAGAACATGTACATATTTTTTTAAATATATATTCACTACAAATTGTACATTTTGTTTCGACATTAGACTTCCAATGTCTCATCAGGTGATGTGGAAAGGAATGGAAGACCTCTTTTCTTATATTTGGGAGTTGTGTGTGGGATGTTGGCGGGGGGTAGCGATAAGGGAATAAGTCTTGTAAATTGTCCTTTTGAATTTTCAAGAAAGTGGAGTAAGTAGGCGATATAATTGATTCATAAAAGTGTGTTTTATGACCGCCTGGCTAGCCTTTATTCTTTGGTTTTATTAAATGGGGAGAATAAGGCGGTGTAAAGGGTGGGGAAGGAGGGGATTGGACCTATCTTTAATGTTTATTTGTACAACTATAGAATATTTTTGTATTTAAGCACAGTTTTATAAGTAATCTAATTTCCTAAATTCAAAATTAAGTTTAAATATACAAAATTATATTAAATATAAAATCCGTCTTTAAATAAAAAAAATATATTCTATAGTTGTACAAATAAACATTAAAGATAGGTCCAATCCCATCCATCCCCACCCTTACACTTGCTTACTCTCCCTCTCTACTAAACCCACATAATAAAGTCTAGCCATGAAATCATAAACCTATACCTCATCTTCTAATGTTAGATCTGTCTACAAAATTCCCGACACCTTCATTAATCAACTATATTCCCTATCCACCCAACCTTTTTCAAAGTTCTAACGGAAAATTTACAAGACCTATTCCCTTATCGTTAACCCACGCCAACATCACAAACACAACACCAAAATATAAGAAGAGAGGTCTTCCATTCCTTTCCACGCCACCTGATAAGACATTGGAAGTCCAATGTCGAAACAAAATGTACAATTTGTAGTGGATATATATTTTAAAAATATGTCTTCTTCTTCTTCTTCTTCTTCTTCTTCTTCTTCTTCTTCTTCTTCTTCTTCTTCTTCTATGTGCCCTGTCCCTTCAGGACGTAGGCGATCATGGATCTCCACTTCTCCCTATCCCTTGTGGCTCTTAGTATGTTTGTTCCTGTTGCTCCTGGCAACCCCCGTTCCGTCATCCACCTGATCAAACCCTGCAAATATGTTATCCGCTGCCTTCCTCTGTCTCTCCTTCCTTCTATCTGTCCAGTCAGTATCAGGTTCTCCAGGCTCTCCTTCCTCACTGCATGTCCCAGGAACTTCAGTTGTCTCTTCCTGATGCTCAGCATCAATTTCCTTTTTGTTGCCATTCTTTCTAACACTTCGTCGTTGCTTGTATGCTCAGTCCACTATATCCGTAGCATCCTTCTGTAGAACCACATTTCGGCCGCTTCCAGTTTTGTCCTCATTTTCGATGATATTGTCCAGCATGATTTATATATATATATATATATATATATATATATATATAAAATAAAAAGGAAAAGCATATCCTATTTATATTAATTTTATTAATATTAAAAATGATGCCGAAGAAGGTCTCGATTTAAATAGTATTATTTATTTAAGGAGCTAAATATGTATAGTTTATAAAAAAAATTCTGATTTCTACATTTGTTGAATAGCTATTTCAGCGAGAAAATTCTCGCTTCTTCAATAACGATCAAAAATCCCTTTTGTCCATGACAAATCTTTAAGAAAAAGATTGTCAGACGTTAAAACTTAATTAAAGCATTACAGATTAACGGAAGAAAGGAGTCTTAATACTTATATTTTGTCAGTACTATATATATATATATATATATATATATATATATATATACATACATAAACTTAGTCAGTCATGTCTCTCTCGAAGCATGTTTGCCCAAGCGTGTATCACGAATAAAACTTTACTGACTGATAATTAATCTCCCTACATCTTAATAATATATTTTTAATCTAAGATTTTATTTTTTATTTTTTATCTCCATGTAATTTTTGTCGATTTAAATTTTACTCTTGATAAATTAAAAAAAAATAGTACGATAACCTTATGAGATTTAAATCCCCTGAACGTCGTGTGAACTTAAATTCAAATCTCTTAAACAGTCTCATTTCGGAAAAATGCACCTGATGATTGCGTAACGCATGAAACTCCGAGTCAAGCCATCGACGTAGTATACTATGTATATTTATTAATATAAATATATATATAAATATATATATATATGTGTGTGTGTGTGTGTGTGTGTGTGTGTGTGTGTGTGTGTGATTATCTGTTTCCATTCTTAAAATAAGAATAAATTAAATCACATGTGAAGGAAGACACAATTACATCAACTAACCACATACACACGCACACACATGCTCTCATATTATGTATGTGTGCGTGCGCACGCGCGTGTGTCTACGTGTGTGTGTGTGTGTGTGTGTGTGTGTGTGTGTGTGTGTGTGTTGTCTTCTTGGAGTCAAACCTGATGAGAAAAAGATGTGGTTGTCGACATCGTCAGGATAAACAGTACGCGCCACCGTTGCCAATTGTGAGTGGATCACACCATCTGGAGGGCGAACCGGCAATCAGAGAGACCTCATTCACGCAAACATATGCGCCCCAGCCAGCAACCATCACCCCCACAACACACACATACACGCAGACACATTCACACACCACCTGACACACACACACACACACACACCCCTACAATGAATCCCCGATTCTTTCCATAGTCGTCATGTTCCTTCTGCGAACCGATCTAGTTACCAAATTGCACAGTAATACGGTTATATCAACGCGTACCCTTCATGGCACCCGGAGTCGAATTCTAGGAGCTTGTAATCCTGCGTTGCACATGCAAGAGACTGCGAAACAGTTTTACCAAAAAGACGAGATTAACAATCGCTGCTGTCTTTGCATATCTCTTCCAGAACTTTAACAAGGACATTTCGATCTCACACTTAAATAATCTCCCAGGTTCGATAACATAAATTATTTAAAGAGCATTAATTTGAAAGTAGCATTAATTTCATAATTATAATTTCCTCATGCATTCATCTTATAACACTCACCTCATTTAGTAAACCTCTATCTTGTACCGTATATTGGTCATTAAAATATTAGTATAGAAACAGTATAAAAATATTAGTATAAAAATATTTTGCTGTACAGTTTTAGGATAGGATTACAGTGAAAATCTTTAAAAAAGAGATTATCAGTGGTTAAGACTAAAAGCATTACGGATTAACGGAAGAAAGGAGTCCTAATAAGTATATTTTATCAGTACTATATATATATATAACAGACAATGAATGTCTATTATGTTTTATGATGAGCCGTTCTAAACATCGTAATTTGGCTTTAATTTCAGGTGAAAAAAAGACAAAAATCGTCCAACATTCGGATAATTTTTATTATGCTGGTTCTAAGATTGCGGCTGATTGGATTCTGTAGCTTAGGTTACCAAGCAGTCTACCGCAAAAAGCCATGGCAACCCACTACGGAATAATCTTCTGCCCAGTCAGTCATATCTCTTTCGAGACATGAACACCCAAAGCGTGTATCACGTATGGCGCAAAACTGACTGATAATATTTATTGTATCCCTGACTGATGTATATGACTGAACAGACATATATATATATATATATATATATATATATATATATGAGTAATAGTTACTAATGGAAGGATATGCGACAGTTAGATATTTACTTTAAAAAGTGCTCGATACAAAAGTAGAACATAAATATATGGTAATTATTATTGTTATAATAATAATGACATACTGTAACTTGATAGCTATAAAGTTTCGGTATTAAAACATCATCATCAGGCAGTAAAATGTGGATAATTTATTTTTTAGTATATAGAAAAGGAAATTTACGAATAAACAAATAAAAAACGAACAAATAAAAACAAATAAAGAAATAAAAAAAAGAAATCAAATCAAGGTTAGCCATCTCATTGGCTTATTACAAAATAAATATAACCTCATTTTACTTCCTGAGGATGGTGTTTTAACACCGAAACTTTATAGATATTACGTTGCAGATTGCCATTATTATTATTAATTTTATTATTATTATTATTATTATTATTATTATTATTATTATTATTATTACCATATATATATATATATATATATATATATATATATATATATATATATATATATGGTTAAATAAAATAAAGACAAGAGGAAAACTCTATTTAAATCGCCTACGCGTTTCGTCCTGTGATGGACTTTATAAAGGCAAAATGACTGTTTATAGATACGTAATTTAGAATAAAGCTCATTTCGTCTTTTTACCTTCATAAAGTCCATCAAGGGCGAAACGCGTAGGCGATTTAAATACAGTTTTCCTCTTGTCTTTATTTTATTTAACCATGCTGTCCTTAATCTCAGATCATAACTGAGTATATTTTTACACAAACACACACACAAACACACACACACATATACACACGTATATATATATATATTTATATATATATATATATATATATATATATATATATATATATAAAAATCTTGGTGTACACCGCCGGAAATTAACCATCAAAAACGATCTAATAAATTTCTCTTCTCATTATAAGAAAATAAAATCCGATATAATCATCGGCTTCTACTCAAGAGCAATAAGAATTTGCAATCCTCAGTATTTACTTAAAGAGGAGACATATATTGAAAACACTTTCAAGCTTCTTCAGTACCCTAATTATTTTACATTTAATGCAAAACAAAAGGCTCATAAAATAATCTAAATTAGAAAAACGGATCTCCTGAATCAAAACATATATTGTCCTACCAACTAACTCTATCGAATTTACAAAAATTATCTAAACACACCATAATTTTTTGTACGTCTACATCTATAGAATAAAAGACTTTATTAATAATAAGCGAAACCTCGATCTCTTTTAGTAATTGCCACAAAAATATATAGACAAAACCTCAAGGAATCTAAATAAATCTTATATGAACACAAAAGGGACATTTTACAAAACAATACATGAAATGTGTTGGTTGCCCACCGTAACAGGATTGATTACAGTTCAGACATAAAAGAAATGCTACTCTGATCAATAAAGAAAACTCATTAGGACGAAATTGTCTAGAGAGAGCGTTGATTGCAACGTCAGCCAGAGTAAATTTGCGCCTTGGTTCTTACAATATTTCAACATTTCTGACAGAATTTCTGTTATCACAGTGTGGGATGAGTAATAACAAAAGTGATGGAAAGAAAAAGAATCAAAATTAATTCGGCTAGATTAAAAATATATATTAGATGCTAATTCCCATCATTCCCTGTTTTGAGCATGCGTAATTGCAGCAACATAACAATATATATATATATATATATTAAGAAAATTGTTTCAATCTGTTGTACAAGACAATTAACAAATCAAGGGTGAAAACACATACCTCCCACTAACAAAGTAGAAATTACTACTAACGTTCCGATAAGTTAACCCTATAAAAACTAATATGCCCAACTCCTTCCTTTACTAGAGCAAGCCTCTAGGCTTAGAATTTTTCCTCATTCTTTGTTTAAACGGGTCTGAGAATGCATGTCTTAAAATGACATGTTGAAAATGGTTATTTTCCCTCTAAATATTATCTGAAATTATATATATATATATATATATATATACTGTTACATATAACAGACAATGAATGTCTATTAAGTTTAATAATGAACCGTTCTAAACATTGTATTTTGGCTTTAATTTCGGGTGAAAACAAAGACAAAACTTTCAAAAATTTGGAAATTTTTTTATTATGCTGGTTCGAAGCGTTCGACTCACATTTTCAGAGAGGATACAGGGACGTTAACATAAAGACATCCCCAATCAAATATGACTCTATCTTGTGTTAAAATAAAACATTGCTATGCAACGATAACAGACACCGAATAGCAGACGCAGTTCGTAAATTTGTAATGCGGTTCTATGACAATTATAATATATATATATATTATAATTGTTTCACCTACAAGCAAGGCAGTACTGATGAGCACGGTATTACAGTGAAAGGAGAGGAAAGAGGAAAAAGTGCAGGTGATGTCGAAGAAAGGATAAAAGAAACATGGGAGTCAAGAAGATAGAAGATGCAATTGAAGTTGCACTTAACCTTTTGGAGGTTGTAGCTATCAGGGAAGAAGTATACGGAAGGGAGTTCCACAAGCGGGATGTGCAAGAAAAGAAACTGTTGTAGTAGAAGTGGAGGTTACATTTGCCCATTTTGAAAATAAAAGGGTGGAACCTAGTTGTCACTCTAGTAACATAGGTAAATTGATGTCGTCGGGGTCCCAGAGAAAGAAGCTTGTCGAAGCAGATGTAATGAAAATAGTTGTAGAAAAGACAGAGGGAAGCCACATCGTGAGAAAGTGAGTGAAGTCGAGATGCCAAATCGGGATTAGTTTACATTTATTCTGAGATGAATAGCAGGAACACCCGACTAGATATGACAACAGTATTCAATGCACGGACGAATGGTAGATTTATAAATGTGTAAGATGGATTCTGACGAGAAAATTCCTGGTATGACACAGTGATCAACCTTCTCAACAGTAGATGTAGCGATTGATTCGATGGAGTCGTTCTACTTGAGATTGACTGAGAGAGCGAGGCCGAGGAAGCTCAGTGTATTGCTTTCTGGTGTATTTCCTGATCCATACTCATGGAAGGCAGGAAAACTTCTCTATAGTGGTTAAAAGAAGAGCAGCCTCGTTTTGGAAGCATTAAAATTTACGAGCCATTTCCTATCACAATCCATCACAGACTGGAAGTCCTTTCCAAGAGCAGAAACGAGGTTTACTTTCTCAAATATGGCAGATTTCTTTTTGCAATGGAAGTAGATGGTGGTGTCATCTGCATAGACGCCTGTTTAGGAATTGTTTACAACTGAAAGATCGTTGATGAATATAAGGAAAAGCATATGGCCTAGGATAGAATCTTGAGAAACCCCTACCTTCATCTGAAAGAATTTGGAAGCATTTTACGATTTGGCTGGAAGGATTAGGTTAGATGGAACAATTGTCAAGTTATACTGTAGCTTGCACAGAAGGCCAGCATGCCAAACTCTGTCAAACACTTTCGAGATATCCAGGGCAACAACTCGAGCTTCGCTGTTCTTATCAATTAGTTGATATATTGTTGGGTGATGGTTATTAGCACATATGACACACCAGGATTTGTTATTGGAGGCCACAACCTGAACAACTTAAGATATGCGGACGACACAGTACCGATTGCGGACACGGAAAGGAAACTGCAAGATCTAATACAGAAAGTAGCAGTGGAGAGTGACAAGAAAGGACTACAATTAAACTTTAAGAAAACTGAGTGCATGGTCATCAGCAAAAGGTACAATCCAAAATGCCAAATACAGGTAGGGGATAACAGAATCAAACAAGTCCAAGAATTTAAGTACCTAGGAAGTGTTCTAACAGGAGATGGAAAGTGCGACACGGAGATCCGAAGGCGAATTGTCATGGCAAAGGACGCGTTCCAGAAGATGAGCAAAATACTAACACACAGGAAAATCTCAATAGAAACGAAGAAAAGAGTGCTAGACTGCTACGTGATGTCAGTTCTTCTTCAGTACCCTAATTATTTTACATTTAATGCAAAACAAAAGGCTCATAAAATAATCTAAATTAGAAAAACGGTTCTCCTGAATCAAAACATATATTGTCCTACCAACTAACTCTATCGAATTTACAAAAATTATCTAAACACACCATAATTTGTGAAGCGGCCGAAATGTGGTTCTACAGAAGGATGCTACGGATATCGTGGACTGAGCATACAAGCAACGACGAAGTGTTAGAAAGAATGGCAACAAAAAGGAAATTGATGCTGAGCATCAGGAAGAGACAACTGAAGTTCCTGGGACATGCAATGAGGAAGGAGAGCCTGGAGAACCTGATACTGACTGGACAGATAGAAGGAAGGAGAGACAGAGGAAGGCAGCGGATAACATATTTGCAGGGTCTGATCAGGTGGATGACGGAACGGGGGTTGCCAGGAGCAACAGGAACAAACATACTAAGAGCCACAAGGGATAGGGAGACGTGGAGATCCATGATCGCCTACGTCCTGAAGGGACAGGGCACATAGAAGAAGAAGAAGTAGTAGACTTGGCGAAGCGGAAGCCATACTGCTTGTCAGAGAATAGGTTGCTGGATGTGAGATGATGAATCATTTCAGCATTGATAATAACTTCGAAGACTTTGCCAAAATAACGGTAAGTTGATAGGACGATAGTTAGAGGGGTTGGAGGGCTCTCCGGAGTTTTTAAAAACATGAACAGAGGAGGACATCCAACAAGCAGGGAAGCAACAAGCAGCGCCACAATAGCTATAGAGTTTGGAGAATTCAGGGACATGTTTCTTTACGACGATGACTGGAATTCCATCACCTCTACTTGCTTTACGAGAGTCAAGTTAGATACCAGATAAGGGGTTATATGCACATCACTCAGTTGGGGCACAGTTGTTGGTCGGAAGTTGGATGTGGTAATTCCAGACCAGTCAAATGAATGGGCGAGCAAAGCAGTCATCCTTGTTGGTTGTGGATGTGAGGACCTCAAGATTATTGAAAAGCTCATTGTCTTCATTTGGGATGCGGTGTGCACCCATCTCATTACATCTGCTCCGAGCATAATCTATGAAGTGATGTTCTCATTTCTTCTTGATGAGGTATGAAATGTTTCCCTACTAGGGTCCTCATCAAAGATTTAGGATTCTAGAGATCGCTACAGTTCATTTATGAGATGAATGCATTCGGTGGATTTCGAACTTGGAAAGCAGTTTATAGTGAACGAAAAGAGGAAGTTCCTATGGATATAATCATATTCTACTGTGTGGTCTACAAAATAGATATACTGTTTCCTATTTGAGAGATAAGCAAATTGTTTGAGTTGTCTGAAAATATATATTCCATCATTGCATCCTGTACCAGAACGAAAACAAAACCTAGTCGTGAGGAGTTTGATGACATATACGCCAACATTTCATCCCTTACCAGAACGAAAACCAAAGTGAATCGTGAGTTGTTTGATGACATATACACCAACATTTCATCCCTTACCAGAACGAAAACCAAAGTGAGTCGTGAGTTGTTTGATGACATATACACCAACATTTCATCCCTTACCAGAACGAAAACGAAAGTGAATCGTGAATTGTTTAATGACATATACACCAACATTTCATCCCTTACCAGAACGAAAACCAAAGTGAGTCGTGAGTTGTTTGATGACATATACGCCAACATTTCATCCCTTATCAGAACGAAAACCAAAGTGAGTCGTGAGTTGTTTGATGACATATACGCCAACATTTCATCCCTTATCAGAACGAAAACCAATGTGAGTCGTGAGTTGTTTGATGACATATACGCCAACATTGCATCCCTCACCAGAACGAAAACCAAACCTAGTCGTGAGAAGTTGACTTTCGTAAAACGATGGCAGTCTAGCTTATATATTATTCATTAATACTTTCATCATGATTGAGCCAACGGAGATAGCCCTGTGTGTGTAAGGGTCTTGAGGACTACCTTTGCGTTTCTATAATGCATTAATGCGAGATAAATCATATCTTTAAGGTGGCATTTCTGATTTGAAACTTCTTTAAAAACAATACAAGAAATTATTATTATAATTACTATGTTGTCCTTTTTCATCATAATTTTATTTCTGCTATGGTTGCACTACCTACCCGCGAAAAGACCTAAGGCGGGTCGTGGTGTGTTGTTATGACTCCATTTTAGGTTTTTCCATATCTCCCTAACATCCCTAGGGTTACCTAGACAAAGTTCTTCTTAGTGTGCGGACTGTACTTAACAAGACAATTTCTTTGTATATATCTTAATCTGAGGGTTTCCAGGGATTCTTTCAATGTGTTGTTTTGCTCCATTTTTTATCATTCCAAGTGCACCTACTATCACTGTCACGAGTCTTGTTTTTAATTTCCAAATTTTTTCTATTTCAATTTCCAAGTCTTTATATTTTGACAGTTTTTCAAATTCCTTGGTTGCTATGTTACAATCCGCTGGACAAGCCATATCAATTAATAGACAAGTTTTTTTCTATTTGCTTCTATTATTATTATTATTATTATTATTATTATTATTGTTGTTGTTGTTGTTGTTGTTGTTGTTTTAATCATTTCACCCCAAGCAAGGTGGTATCGCCACTGGTGCGCAGGGGGCTACATAAGAGAAGAGTGAAAGTTTAAGCAGGATGAAAGCGAAGAGAAAGACGAACCAGTTACAGGGGGTGTCAGAGAAAGGACGAGGAAGGATGTGAATACCAGTGTAAAGACTGTTGCGAGGGTAGAGTGAGAAAAAATACACGATGTGATAGGGAAAGGATGAGAGAAGGACTGGAGTCAAGTGGACAAGAGATGGGAATTGACATTGCATTTAAATTCTTGGAGATTTTATCCGTCAGGGAAGCAAGTATACGGAAGAGAGTTCCACAGGCGGGAAGTGCGAGAAAGGAAGCTGCTGGGGTAGAAGTTGGGGCTGCATTTAGTTGATTTAACTGTAAACGGGTGAGACCTTGTTTCTAGTCTAGTTGCTCGAATACATTCTTGTAGGGGGGCATCAGTGAGCCATGACAATATTTGTAGAATCGACAGAGGGAAGCCACATCCCGCTGGTGAGAAAGTGGCTGGAGTCGAGCTGCCAGATCGGACCGATTACATTACAGATTCTCATTTGTAGTCTTTCAAGAACCCTGAGATGAATGGCAGGGGTGTCCGACCAGACATGGCAACAGTATTCAATGCGTGGTCGGATGGTTGATTTGTATATGGGAACAGGCGGGAAAAACTTCCTGGCCCGACAAAGTGATGTAACTTTCCTAGTTATTATTGAATTCAGGGAAAAAGTAAGCCATTTTCAAAAGTTCAGCTTCAATAAAAAGTGATGCTTTATAATTCCTTCGTTTTTTAATAGCTTTGTAAATTTCATCAGTAAGGTTCATTATGTTTTACGGTTGTGGACAGATTTTGTAATTTCAGGTTGGATAATGGCTTTCCTCCTTGTGCAAATTAATTGAAACAAAACGAATAATGCTTTCCTTGAATCTTTCACACTTTCCCTGAACACGTATACGTCGTCTTTTGGTGCTGTTTTCCTCTTTGACTGCATTTTACTTAACGTTTTGGAGTGATGGAAACAGTTTGTTTTTACGCCTTAGTGACATAAATTACAGTTCAAAGGCTGACATTAACAACATCCGTGATCTCTCTGTAAGGCTTGCCAGTGTGTTCGTGCAGCGTTACAATTTTAATGCGTTCTCTTGGAGTAACGTCCATCGGAAACAATAGTTGTTGAAAAACTAATCTACAGTCGCGACTCGACCTGAAAAATACCCGATGCACTCACGGATGACATAATATTTTCAAGGCTAAACCAATTTCATCATACACCCCGAAAACAGCTTCTTATTACAGCTCAATGGCTTAATCTGGGAAAAAAATAGAAATCGGTTACACCCTGTACCTTCAGTGTCTCTAAAACTGATCGTAAGGCGAAAAAAAGAAAAATGAAGTACTTGTTTCAAATAATTTGCACAATGTATGTATGTTCTCTTTTTGCAGGCATCTTAATATACACTGCCGGCCATAATTATTAAGGAACCCCAGTATTTTAAAAAATGAATAATTGTAAATTAAAATAGAATGGTTCTCTTTGTTGATACTGGACAATAACATGTGCAACAAATGAATTTATAAATATTTAATAATTACCTATATTGCAGTTTCATCAATGAAAGAATGAAGAAAATTTAGGGTGATTCGGACGAGTTCATCTTTGCTTCCTTGCCTTGTAAAATTTTGCAAAGTAATAATAACAAAAGAACCATTCTATTTATATTTGGCAATAAATACTAAAAATAGTATGAAATACATCATTTCTTTAAAAATAACTGGAGTTGCCTAATAATTATGGCCGGTAGTGTATGTATAGGTTGCGATGGATAAATTGTCGTCGAAATTACGCACACAAAAAAAAAAAAAAAAAAATGAAAACAACACTGATATTTCATCTTAAAATATATATTTATCAAAATTACACGAAAATATCGAGTAAATTTATTCAATAGAATCACCATTATCTTTAACCAGGGTTTTTTACGAATTCGGAATCTTCATCTGGACAGTCTCCTTGTTTAACTTTGTGAATGCTTATTGATTATTACATGTGGGGGAGCAGTGCTTATTGATTATTACGTGTGGGGAGCAATTTAGCGAGAGACTAACAAAACTCCTTATAACACTAAAGACGAACTGAAGTCAAGGACTATAGCATTCCTTGACTTCAGTTCGTCTTTGGTATTATAAGGAGTTTTGTTAGTCTCTTGCTAAATTGCTCCCCACACGTAATAATCAAGAGGGTGCAGTCTAGGAAGTTAGTTGGCCAGATATAAGGTGTGATGTGGTTGCAGAAATTGTCCGACAGACATGACTAGGTTCTTCTGCCTTTGTGTCGTGGTACAGAGTCTTTTTGCTAGACATAGGGTCTTCCAGCAGCCGCTCTCTTGAATCAGGGTAGCACTATCTCCTCGAGGCAGTTGATGTAGGTCTGTGTGTTGAGTCTCAGGACGTGACCAACGAATTAGGGACTTGCTTTCTCATCAGAACGAACTGAGTGAGATTTCCGAATTACTGTTACTTCGTAATGACTTTTAGACTAGACCAACTACTTCCGAATCATTTTCACTGTCCTCAGATTGACACACAAACATACCGAATTGTTCGTATTAGATCTTCCGGTGCGAATGCCAAGCAGTACAGCATGCCGTTACTATATTTCTATCTATAAATATGTGGAAAAATACATGAAAAACGTTTCGTCCTTTAGGACATCATCAGAACAAATTTGTTATATTGGTGCAACTATACCTGTACACAAACGAGGGATACTGGGAATTTTTAACCTTTTTATTCTAATCTAAACGATTTTATTTAGAATCCGTATATTTTAATCATATTTGTTAGTAGATATTTCTTCTTCTTCTTCTTCTTCAATGTGCCTTCTCCATTCAGGCGATCATGGCCCTCCACGTCTCCCTATCCCTGGTGTCTCTTAGCACGCTTTCTCTTGTTATACCACCCAAACCCCGCTCTGCCGTCCACTAGCTGAAGCCCATAAATCTAGAATATAAATGTATAGAAACGGACATGGCCACAAAATGAGGGATCAGTTTATATATTGATTATAATATAAAAATGATCCCCCATGTTATATACACATTATAATTTCTAATAAACATTTCTTCTTCTTCTTCTATGTGCCCTCTCCTTTCAGGACGTAGGCGATCATGGCTTTCCACGTCTCCCTATCCCTGGTGTCTCTTAGCACGTTTTCTCCTGTTACACCACGCAACCCCCGTTCTGTCATTCACCTGCTCAGGCTCTTCAAATATGTTATCCGCTGCTTTGTGTGTGTTTGAACATAATTTTTAATGGTTACTCATATTCTGTAAGAAGTTCACCAAAGCCGACATAGTAAACCTGGCTGGTGTACTTCAAAAGGACCCCCCAGCTGTGATGGGAAGTGGTTAGTAAATTCTTATATCTCCAAAACAAACCAGCTCTCCTTTAATCACCACAGGGAATCATTCCTGCCTACCATCGGACTTGATAACGCTAGTCTCCTAGAGAGCAATGCACTGCGCCTCCTTGACCTTACTCTCTCATATGATCTCAAATGAAATAACTACATTGGGTCCATAGCCGCATCTAATACTACGAAGTTTGGCTCACTGTGTCCGGCAAGAATGTTTTTCTCGCCAGAATCTATTTTGGGCAAGTATAGATCTACCATTCGCCTGTGCATTGAATACTGTTGCTATATCTGGTCAGATGATCCGGCTACTCGTCTTGAGGTTCTTGACAAAATCCAAAGGAAGATCTGCAATATAATGCGACCTGTCCTTACAGGACTTAGGTGATCATGGCTTTCCACATCTCCCTATCCCTGGTGGCTCTTAGCATGCTTTTTCCTGTTACACCACGCAACCTTCTTTCCGTCATCCACCTGATTAGGTCCTTCAAATATGTTATCCGCTGCTTTCCCCTGTCTTTTTATTCCTTTTATATGGCCTGTTAGTATCAGGTTCTCCAGGCCCTCCTTCCTCATTGCATGTCTCAGGAACTTTAGTTGTTTTTTCCGGATGATCAGTATCAATTTTCTTTTCGTTTCCATCCTTTCCAAAATGTCATCATTGCTTAAATGCTCGATCCATGATATTCGCAGCATCCCTGTAGAACCACATTTCAGTTGCTTCAAGTTTTTCCTTCATCTTTGATGATATTGTCCAGCATTCCCTGCCATATTGAAGAACTGACATCACATATCCATCCAGTACTCTCTTCTTTGTTTCTAGCGAAATTGTCCTGTTTCTTAATACTTTATTTAACTTCTGGAATGCTTCCTTGTGCTTTTGGATCTCAGGAATATAAATGTATAGAAACTGCTGTGACCACAAAGTGAGGGGTCAGTTTATATATTGATTGTAATATGGAATTGACCCCCCCCCCACTTTATATCCAGTATTCTTCTGTAGAACCACATTTCAGTTGCTTCAAGTCTTTCGTTCATCTTTGATGATATTGTCCAACATTCACTGCCATATTGAAGAACTGACATCACATAGCAATCTAATACTCTCTTCTTTGCTTCTAGCGAAATTTTCCTGTCTCTTAATACTCTACCAAGCTTCTGGAACGCGTCCTTTGCCATGCCAACTCGCCTTCGAATCTCCGTGTTGCATTTTCCGTCTTCTGTTAGAAGATAGATATCTCACACTGTGATAAGAAACGTTCTGGCAGCAATGGTGAAATATTGCAAGAGCTAGAGTGCAAATTCCCAGCGTCCCTAGTTCGCGCTCATGTGTAGATGCACCAATATAATAAACTTAGTTTGGTAATTTCCTAAATGATAAAACACGTTACAAGAAAACTGTTTCCGTTATGTCATATATTTTCCCCAATATTATTTTCGATGCAGAAAATAGATATCGTTATCTCATATGTATATAGATATATATAAATAAATGTCTACTTCAAGGACTGTGTAATACAAAAGAAGTCATTTACAAAGAAAAAGTATATGACATAAACGGTTAAAACAAAACATATTTGGGATCAACTAAAGATACATTTAGGACCAGGTGGTTCAATCACAAGTCTGCATTTTAAATAGAAAAACAAAATAGTAAAATTGTACAAAATTGGCTAGCCACGTGTGGAAATTTAAATTTAAATATGGAAATGCCCCAGACATGACGTGGAGTATAGTGAAAACAACCAAGCCTTACAACGGTGGCAAAATATGTAGACTGTGCCAAGAAGAAAAGTTAGCTATTATGTTATTCCCAAACAAAAATGAATTACTGAATGAAAAACAGAAATTATGACAAAGTTTAACCATACCATAAAATAATTATTAGGTTCATATAAACATGAATGAAAACGTTATAATTTCGTCTAATATTAAAAATTGCACGTTCAAAAATGTCCCGTTACGTGAGCGTTCAAAAAAGAATCCCCGTTATATGGGCGCTCTTAAAAAAAACAATAAAAAAACAAAAAAAAAACGGGGAAAATCCGTTATTGCAAATCGCCTGAGGACACTACATGGTAGAAACTTAAGTCGCGTAATAATTTGTTTACAAATGAAGACTGTATATATGTATATATATATTTTTTTTCATTTTTAAACGAGTTATTTCGCTATCTTTCGTGATGACTTCAGGCGATTTTTAATAATTGATTTTAAAATAGAAAAATACATTTAAAATAGAAAAATTAAAAAACAATACAAAATTGGCTAACCACGTCTGGAAATTGAAATCAAAATATGAAAAAGATCCACACATAACGTGGAGCATTGTAAAAACAGCCAAGCCTTACAATGCTGGACAAATATGTAAACTGTGTCAAGAAGAAAAATTAGAAACTATAAAATACCTATATAAAGACGAACTGTTAAATGAAAGAACAGAAATTATGACTAAATGCATCCACACTAAGATATACCTCTTAGATTCATACAACCATGGATGAAAACGTCATAATTTGTTTTAATTTAAACAATGCGTGTTCATAAATTCTCTGCCACATGAACGTTCAAATAAAACACCGTTACAAGAACGTTCTTAAAAAGAAAAATGGTAAAAGGTAAAATCAGTTATTAAAAATCGCCTGAAGACACCACTCATGGTAGAAACCTGGGTAGCGAAATAACTCGTTTAAAAATGAAAAATATTCAAAAGTTCTACAATATGATTGTATCGAACACTTTTTAATACAAATGTGTACTGGTCTAACCCTATTAGGACCAAAAACTAAGTATTAAAGAATCAATCAATCAATATGTATATATGTATATATATATATATATATATATATATATATAATGCCAAAAGGTTTTCTTTGAAACAATATAAACAAAACTCGTATCTATTCGCAATTCACTTCCGGCCTAAGTTTGAAATTTCTATTTCATTGCCGTTTCTGATGACTTCCGCTTTCTTCCCTCTGTGCATTTTCTCACTCTTTTTCTCTTTGTTAAGCATGGACACTACGTAACCAATATCTAGATCTGTCTACAATTTACTTCCTGTGTAAATTTAAAATTTCTCTTTCTGAGCCGTTTCCATAGGCTCTTTCCACTCAGTTATTTCTCTCTTGTTTTCAAATCTTTTTTTTTCTCATCTTTTCTGTCCTCTTTCTGTATCACCCTCTTTTTAATATCCTCTTATCTAGTATTTCCCAAAATAAAAGGAAGTGCTTTTTTTGGTTTTGTTTTAAATTTTCTTTTCTAAAACAACGTTTATGACTATCATTATTAACTACTTGACGAGACACTGTTCTTTCAATGTCGAAGCATAGTGTAGTAGCTTGTAGCTTGTACATGTTCTAAAGTATAATACATATATATATATATATATATATATATATATATATATATATATATATATATATTTTAATCCAGATACTTCAATCCAAGGGAAAAAAGCAGGAAGGTAAATTCCAAAAAACCCGATCCTAATTAATATTAAAAATTTATTTTAATATTAAAAAATGATACAGGAAGAGAGCTCCATGTAATAAAATATTACAGAGCAAATATATATTAAAAAAGGATTAATTCAAAGATGTTGAATGGCCATTTCGATATGAAGATCCCCACGGGGGACGACACATCACCTCAGCAACAGAAAAATCCTTTCAGAAACTGGAGAAAAATTAGTCTACTTTTCCTTTTTAAATAGATTGCAAAGAAATAAAAAAATAAAATAAAATAAAAAAATAAAAATAAAAATAAAGGGAAAGAAAAAGAAAAAGAAAAAGAAAAAGAAAAAGAAAACGAAAAAGAAAAAGAAAAAGATAGAATAAAATCAAATAAATAAGAAAAGAAAAAATTGACATCGTCTGGATTCGCAAAAAAAAGGGAGAATGTAACTAAAAATTAACAGACAGCCGTGTTAAATCGACGTAAGTTTAAGAAACACGGAAAAAAGGTGGTAAGAGAGATAAAAGAAGGAAGGGAGGGAAAAAGAAAGAAACTAAAGAAAAAATTTTTTTTAAATATTACAGACGCTGGACAAATTCAAAAACCTAATTTCCCCAAAACGTTGAAGTATTAGAAAAAGGCCTTTACTTAAAAAGGCATAATTATTAATAAAAGGGAATAAAAAGATATAGGATTTAAAATAAAATTATTTTTTTAAAAATTAGGTCATTTGAAATTAAACTAAATAAAGACAACACTAGGTAAAAAAAAAAAAAAATTAATTACAATTATACATACCTATAGAAGTACACACATACATACATATATATACACACACAATTCTACGAATAAGAATACATATATATACACATACACACACATACATTCAATTTATTACACCGCATGGTAGTGTGTTTACTAAACCCGAATTTTTTATGTGGCCACAGCACTGTGACTTTACAGCGTAGCGAGGTTTCGAGGGCATCAATAGCTGTCTGCCCATTGACGCAGGAGATCTTCAGTTACTTAGTATTTACTAATACCACATCTTGGATTTATATGATGGGTTCAGTGAAGGTGCCATTACTACTTTCAGTCAAATTCAAGATCTTAATTTCTGGCAAGGTTTTTCATTTCTTGAAACACTTAATCGAGGAAATTGATTTTGTTTTCAAGGTCATTCTTCTCCCAACTATGAACATCTATGTCATAGTCCCACTTATCAGCAGTGCATTGACCTTGAGGAGGAAAGCAAGATCATTGTCTTCACCTGGGTGAGATTTCGAGAGCTTCTTGAAAAAGGCTACAGCTCTGTAACTGTCAGGTCATTAACGCACGAGAGGCTTAGTAATCGACATGTTTTCAGAATACGATCATCTAGCTACTTTGGTGGAGAACCATTTGCCGGCCACAAAGCCAATGAAATCATTAATTAATTCTATTGACCTGGTCTGTCATTTTGCAATGGAATAAAGGACTTTATACGGCGAGGACAATTCCAGACCAAAAGCCAAGACAATCGGTCTGTCAGCACCAAAACGCTCGAGTTCCTTGCCGACGCTCTCAAGAAGAACACCAGCAATATATATATATATATATATATATATATATATATATATATACTACCGGTCATAATTATTAGGACACCCAGTTTTGTTTTGTTTTTTTATAAAAATGATGTATTTCATACTATTTTTAGTATTTATTGCCAAGTGGATAATTCTAAATGAAAATAGAATGGTTCTTTTTTTAATACTGCACAATAACACGTGCATCAAATGAACTGGTCTGGTGTCTAGTTTCGGTGCTCTCTTCCCCATGCTAGTCTCTTCTTTTTATTGGCTAACCGAAGCAGAGGCTTCATGGCTGTCTTGTAAAATTTTGCAAAGTAATAATAACATAATTTTTAACTGGGGTGGCCTAATAATTATGGCTGCTAGTGTATATATATTAAAAAATTAAAATGTGCACACTTATATATGACAATCTTTGTGTGAACATATATACTTGCGCGTAGTCAACCTATATCTATATATATATATATATATGTGTGTGTGTGTGTGCGCGCGCGCAGGTGGTGAAGAAAAAGGTGGAAAAGATATTCTGTTGCAGAAGGTCCTCAAGTAGAGCGGCTTTCTACAGGTTTTTGTTTAAGATTTTGTAGCACCAGATTAAAGAAGCTATACGAAATTTGTAACTCACTAATTTTTTGGCAGTTCAATTTTTACACACACACACACACACATACACACACACACACACACACACACACACACATATATATATATATATATATATATATATATAAATGTGGTGATGAGCACCTCGATGTTTTGCTCGTTTTGCTAGGTCAATTATGACTGAATAGTGAGTTCGATCCTCACTGGGTGCCCCATAATTTCGGCCTTGCGCCACATCAAAACTGCCCATAGAAAATTACCATATATATGTGGTGTATGCGTACATCTCTCTCTCTCTCTCTCTCTCTCTCTCTCTCTCTCTCTCTCTCTCTCTCTGTATATATATATTAGAAAGATTTTATTTTGAAATTCTTGTATTTATATGACTAAGGTTATATACATCACAATGCCTGTGTACACATATGTATTTCCGTATATTCGGTCACGTGCGAATTAAAATCTGTAACATTGTATTACTTAATTCTTAACTGGAAGCAAATTGTAAGAACCTTATTCTTTACTTTAATTTAAAACACTGTTTTCGAGTTTTTGTGGGGGTTTTTTTTTTCCTTGTCGACTTATTTGAAAATAAACAACAGCCGGCTTAAACAAACAAAACCTTCAAACCTGGACCACAGTTGTGTGAATAAGATGTCGACAGAAGGTGCCAATAAAATGAAAAAAATGTCTTCATTTACGGAACATCAGGGTCTTGAGGCCCAAGTAATATGAATACACAAACGCGGTATATTGCAAACCTCCACAAAGAACGTATGAAAAAGTTAAAATTTAATTATGTCGGCTTCTTTTTGGTTCTTGAAAGTGAGAACATAAAATAAAGACAAGAAATCTTGTACAGGGTCGCCCTCGATAGTTGATAATTTACCGATCGACTAACTTTGTAGTAACTGAACTAGCAATAAGACTAGCTCTGGAGAAAAACTTATTTACTACATGCAATATTCAACAGGGAATATTTAAAAAAATATCTTTAAAAAAATTCAATTATTTACCTAATTTACATTGTTCGATTATCGGTCATCAACTCAAAATTAGAATAGTTTTGATATATATATATATATATATATATATATATATATATATATATAACTGTAGTGATGAGCTGTGATACAGCGAAACAGATCTGTCTGCGGATGACTATATATATATATATATATATATATATATATATATATATAAAGCGTGTTTCTGTACAACTCAGAAGCCAGGGATGTGTGAGTAAGGATTCTGTCAGTTAAGTGTCATACGTGATACACACTTGGGTGATCATGTCTCGAAAGAGACATGACTAATTGGGTAGAAGATTATCCCTCAGTAAGTTGCCATTACTTTCTGGAGTAGACTGGATATCAACCAAGGCTAGAGAACACAATCTGTCCTGCTATTCTAAACATAGCTGAAGGGAGAAGGGATGGATTAATACCTTTCTAAAGGATATTTGAGCGTAAGTGAATGCAACGAATTTAACTGAAATTCGAACTCGCCCTACCGATTTTTCGATTCCGAGCCGATATCCACTTCACCACAACGCACATACGCACCGAGTACAGATTTAAAAAAATGTATTAAAGCTGTTCAGAGATAATTCCTTAGGCCATTTTTATTTACACTATTTACATTGTTCCGACCCATTCTTGTTGCCATATTCACGACGTTTCAACCGTTGTACACTCTTGACTTCTTATTTTTTAAAATTTTGAATCAAACCTAGAACAGTCAATTTGTACGTTGGCGTTTCTGAAGATTGGTCCGATGACGTTTGTGTAATAGATTTTTTACAAATAGATCTGTATTCTGCAGCTCTTTTCCTACTAATGTCCAGTTATTTTTTGTAGTTGTTGTTGGTTTTAGACAGGACAACATCGTTACTTGTCTGACCAATCGGGGATACATTGGATGGGTCAAGATAGATAATTAGTTACTTACGCGGAAAGATATGAATCCATCCCGTCTTCACCCATCTGAGGGTTAATTTGTAATTCTTGTATCATTAAATCATTATTGTCTCCCCTCACCAAAAAACAGAAGAATATAAATATATTTTTCTAGCTTTAAATAACCTGTCAAAAGGTTGATAAGCCGTAAAAAACAAATCAGAGAATCAACGAAACAAGTAATGTTCCACCGCCATAGTGCATATCATGAACTTTCACCAATCATGATAGATGGGTCTTCTTCTTGAGAGACTCTTTGCCTTGACGTCCGCTGGAACACAGGATCTCTCCACACCTAAGGTGAAAGTCATACACTCGATCTATTTCTAAAAATGCCGTAAAAGTGATCTGCCTATCAGCATACTCTGTTCATTTGTGAGTGTCTATGAGGATACAACAGTTAACCATAATTATTATGATAATAACCTACCTCAGTATTTAATGAAGAACAGAGAGGGTATCTGCTAAAAGGTAGTGGTTGAATGATCAAAGATAGCTGTGAAAATAATGTAATAATAGTAAAAGTATTTATCGTATTTTCGGATATGATTTAGAAAAGTCTGAAGAATCTTTCTGCTACAACAGTGATTTAAGTTGCAAAAGCGGTTAAATTGCTTTGAATAATTAAATGCGACAAGCAACTTGATATTAATGCTCGCCTAATACAAGGCTCAAGAGCCACTCAAAGTAATCGTGGTTTTGTATGAGGGTAGAAAAAGGCGGGAAATAAAGTTCGTGGAGGTATGTTGGAAAATAACGGTTCACCCTAGACTTGAAGAGGTCAAGGTTGTTGTGGCTGGAAAATCTTACTGGGAGTGTCTGTTCCAAGAAGCAGCCATTCTTGAGAGAAAAAAAAGGAGAACTTCCCCCTTATTAATGGAATAAGAAGGTAATTTGGACGTATGTGGTATGACGGGTTCCAGACGCAGAGGTCAGGGCTGGAGAGTCTAAGAAATTTAACTGGTTTGAACGCATACTATAGAATTAATTACAAAATAGCGAGAGGCTCGCGACATTTTGTCTATGGGAAAGAATTATGGGATGGAGAATAATTAATCACTTACAAGACCGCGTAGATGAAAAGGAAAAAATTAACCGTTCTTATGATAATAACCTACCTCAGTATTTAACGAAGAACAGAGAGGGTATCTGCTAAAAGGTAATGGTTGAATGATCAAAGATAGCTGTGAAAGTAATTAATATAATAATAGTAAAAGTATTTATCATATTTTCGGGTGTGATTTAGAGAAGGCTGAAGAATCTTTCTGCTACAACAGTGATTTAAATTGCAAAAGCGGTTAAATTGCCATGAATAATTAAATGCGACAAGCAACTTGATACTAATGCTCGCCTAATACAAGGCTCAAGTTTATAGGTGCAGCTAACAAAAGTCTGGAAAAGCAGAAACTATCAGCTGATCTATCCTCTGACCTAACCCAGATGACTTGATACGGAAAAGACTGGCTTGTAAAATTAAATACGAGCAAAATTCAACTCGTAATGTTCCATCACAATCGAGAAGACACCAAACTTTCACCAATCATGAGGGATGAGTATTCTCTTGAGGGTGTTCCTTATCTTGAATTTCGGTTAGAACTCAGGCTCTCCCCAGACCTCAAGTGGAATTCATATATCCGCACTATTTCTAAAGATACTGGAAAAATGAGCGGTTCAATGTACGTCTCCAGTCAGTATCTGACCCCACCCTCTGCTATACACTATTTTTATAAGAGTCATATCATACATACAGGAGTGATTCGACTATGTGCACGTAACATATCAAGTCTTAGATTTGAGATGGGTGATGGAGGAAAAACTTGAAGTCAGTGAAATGTGGTTCTACAGAAGGATGCTGTGGATAGCATGGATCGAGCATGTGAGTAATGATGAGGTTTTAGAAAAGATGGAAACTAAAAGGAAATTAATACTGAGCATCAGGAAGAGACAACTAAAGTTCCTTGGACATGCAATAAGGAAGGAGGGCTTGAAGAATCTGATACTAACAGGCCAGATAGAAGGGAAAAGAGATAAAAAACAGCAAATGGCATATTTGAAGGGCCTGAGCAGGTGAATGACAGAATGGGGGTAGCGTGGTGTTACAGGAGAAAGTGTGCTATGAGCCACCAGGAATATGGAGACCTGGAACGCCATGATTTCCTACGTCCTGAAAGGACAAGGTACATGAAAGAAGAAGAAGATGTAAGAATGTAAGAAAAAGAAATACGAATCAGGAGCCCAGCCAACCACGCGCTGGCCTGATCAAACGCGTGTCGAACGAGAATCCGTAGTGAGCCAGCGAATGGTACGTCGGCTGTACTCGGTTGTTGAACTTTTGTAAAAATTCGAAAAAATCAAATTCGAAAACACAATTAAAGTGTTTCGTTCTTATTTTCTTCGGCTTCCCTGTGTTATAAAACCAGTTTGGTTTGATTGTGTATGAATTTGTGGAAAAACGCAAAGATTATTACACAAATTAGTTTCTCTTCATACGTTGACGGGGGACGAACTGAAACACGAACTTGGCCCAGGCAGGCAGGTAGGCAGGATAAGTAGAATATATAACGCTTAGCTCTTGACTAAAAGAAGTCAAGATTATAATTTTCAGGGCAGCATTTATGTGTGAGCCTGTTCTACAAAGTGGCACTTATAAACGTGTCTGCGTGGATCTCTTTCTTCCAGGTAAAATACTGGATGAATGGGAGTGATTCGATTCTGTGCATGTAGCATATCAAGCCTTAGATTCAAATGTCTGAAATAGTGAAAGAGTGAAGCTGATATGAATATCTGCTATGGAAATAGTGTTATAATAGGGAGAGGTTTTTGGTTATGTCTGGGGAAAAGGATTATAGAATGGAAAATCTGTTATATCACACAATATCGGGCGCTGATCTTTTGTAAAAATTCGAAACAATCAAATTCGAAAACACAAAGTGTTTCGTTTTTATTTTCTTCGCCTCCCCTGTGTTATAAAACCAATATGGTTTGATTGTGTATGAATTTGTGGAAAAACGCAAATATATCTATGCTGATGATACAACAATCTAATTTCTAGACGCAGTTTTCCAAATCTGGATGACCTGTCAACTGATGTCATCTCTGACCTAGCCTTGGGTGCCTCAATGAGAGAAAGACTAAAACCAAACTAGTAACATTTCATGGCACCCGAGCAGACCCTGATTTTTCACCTATCAGTGATAGATATCTCTTCTCCTTGAGAGACTCCTTGCCTTTAACGGCGGCTGTTGGGATTCAAGTTTTCCCAAAACCCCAAATGGGATTCATATATTTGATTTATTGCAAAAAGATGATGGGAAAATGATCGTTTCACTGTACGACTCCAGTGATGATCTGACCCCTACCCAGCCACACACATACACTGCTAGACACTATCTTTATAAAATCCATATCAGATCAAAGATTAATTATTGTTGCCATACATGGGCTGGAGCTACACAATCTTCTCTTGCCTGTAATGATTTTAAAAGCATCTACGCGGTCTTGTGGGTGATTAATTATTCTCCATCCCATAATTCTTTCCCATAGACAAAATGTCGCGAGCCTCTCGCTATTTTGTAATTAATTCTATAGTATGCGTTCAAACCAGCTAAATTCCTTAGACTCTCCAGCCCTGACCTCTGCGTCTGGAACCCGTCATACCACATACGTCCAAATTACCTTCTTATTCCATTAATAAGAGGGAAGTTCTCCTTTTTTTTCTCAAGAATGGCTGCTTCTTGGAACAGACACTCCCAGTAAGATTTTCCAGCCACAACAACCTTGACCTCTTCAAGTCTAGGGTGAACCGTTATTTTCCAACATACCTCCACGAACTTTATTTCCCGCCTTTTTCTACCCTCATACAAGACCACGATTACTTTGAGTGACTCTTGAGCCTTGTATTAGGCGAGCATTAATATCAAGTTGCTTGTCGCATTTAATTATTCAAAGCAATTTAACCGCTTTTGCAACTTAAATCACTGTTGTAGCAGAAAGATTCTTCAGACTTCTCTAAATCATATCCGAAAATATGATAAATACTTTTACTATTATTACATTATTTTCACAGCTATCTTTGATCATTCAACCATTACTTTTTAGCAGATACCCTCTCTGTTCATCTTTAAATACTGAGATAATAATATAATAACTATCATAATAAGTACGGTTAATTAGTTTTTTTTTTCCTTTTTTTTTTTAACGAGCATATCAAACCATATGTGTTATTTAATAACGAAATGTGGATATGAAAGCTCAGACATTATAATTACCGTATGTTTATGCGTATAAGACGATCTTAAAATCCCAAAGATCAATCTTAAATTTAAGTGTCATCTTATACGACAAATCTAATAGAGAAACCTTAAATTCTGATTGATGCTTATCGATAGGCTAACCTCGGCTTCGGTCAGTCACTTAAGTGCCATACGTGATACACGCTTGGGCGATCATGTCTCTGTCGAGACATGACTGACTGGGCAGAAGATTATCCCTCAGTAGGCTGCCATTGCTTTCTGCGGTAGACTAGTTGCCGACCAAGGCTATAGAACCCAATCTGTCCTGCTATTTAACCCATAACTGGAAGGAAGAGACGGATAAATACCTTTCCCAAGGGTATTTGCGCGTAAGTGAATGCAATGAATTCAGCTGGAATTCGAACTCGGCTTCGGTACGAAAACCAATAACCCGCATGAAAAGATTCACATTATTAAATAAACTGATAATAAAAGTAATGAAACTATTTCTACCGTAACTATTACTGACATAACTTCATAATAAATCGATTATTCGAAGAATAATTCCATATCAATTAAATCAACTTGTATCCATGCAAACTCAGCTGAAAAAATATTAACATCAAGTCATCATTGTGTCCACAGCAGTGAAATGTACTATTATCGCACTATTGTTAGCAGTATCTTGTTATTGTCAATGAAGTATAAGTAAATGGCCATTAGTAAACCAGGCTGTTTTTAACTTTTCAGATATAGGAAAAGAAGAGGAAAAAGAAGAGTATTCGCAGGTGATCACGTGATGAAACGGAGACTAAACAATGTTTCCTTTTTAGGAGATGTCTATGTGAAGAACATGATATAGAATCGGTTTTGTTATTTCGATTATTTTGGAGTTCTAAGGATAAAACAAGTAACAACATTTCCAATCATTATATTTAAACATATTTATAAATGGAACGTGTGTGTGTGTGTGTGTGTGTGTGTGTGTGTGTGTGTGTGTGTGTTACCTAGAGACTCCGAAACGGCTGAACCGATTTTCTTGAAAGTTTGCACAGTTCTACTATAAGCGTCTGCGAGTGTTCTTAGCTAGGTTTTCTGTCGATGTACCCCGGATAAATATCGAAAATCGACAATCGAAAAAGTCGGGTTATAGAATGAGTGGTCCGATTTTAATCAAATTTGATACACTCAGACAAAGACATAAGAAACGATATTCAGAAGTTTCAAGGTTGCAGTTCTTACAATAGTACAGAAAATCGATAATATATATATATATATATAAATTGATAACAGGAAATCAAAATTTGACTTACATCCATTCATTTTTCTTTTAGTCTACGGTTTCGCTTTAACTGGAAACAACTATTGCTTATTAGACTTTCGTGCCAACGTCTAAAGAGTCTGAGCTCCAGAACCATGGATTAGTTTTAAAGCTTTCATTACACCCGAGCAACGCCGGGCTATACTGATAGTCTCAGCATATTTGTTTCTTTCTTTCTTTCTTTCTTTCTTTCTTTCTTTCCATTTATCTATGTATATATATATATATATATATATATATATATATATATATATATATTAGTCTATTCATATCTACTTATCTATCATTCTGTTCATATCTAAGCTTATTTATAAATGGAACTTTGTGTGTGTGTGTGTGTGTGCGTGCGTGTGTGTGTGTGTGTGTGTGTGTGTGTGTGTGTGTGTCCGTTACCTATAGACTCCGAAACGTTTGAACCGATTTTCTTGAAAACTTACACAGTTGTGCTATAAGCGATTGTAAGTGTTCTTAGGTAGGTTTTGTGTCGAGGTACCCCCGATAAATATCGAAAATAGATAATCAAAAAAATCGGGTTATAGAAGGAGTGGTTCGATTTTAATCAAATTTGATACACTCATAGACAAAGACATAAGAAACGATATTCAGAAATTTCAAGGTTGCATTTCTTGCAATAGTGCATAAAATCGATAAAATATATATATAAAGGCAAGATGTGTGTGTGTGTGTGTGTGTGTGTGTGTGTGTGTGTGTGTGTGTGTCTCTCTTTTTCTGTCTGTATGTCCTTTATACAAATCCACAATTTTTATCCGATCCTTATCAAACTTCACACAAATATCCTTTAGGCTGAGTCTGAGCTCCAGGACCATGGATTAGTTTTAAAGCTTTCATTACACAATCAACGCCGGGCTATACTGCTAGTAATCAATAAGCAGTCGTCTGATATTACAAGTGTAGCATAAATTCCTAAAACACTGATAATTTTTGTTTGCCTTTTCTCATCTAAAGTCGAATTGTGCGTGG
Organism: Ascarosepion bandense; assembly: GCA_037127315.1. Classification (NCBI taxonomy): domain Eukaryota; kingdom Metazoa; phylum Mollusca; class Cephalopoda; order Sepiida; family Sepiidae; genus Ascarosepion; species Ascarosepion bandense. The sequence goes on along the minus strand of JBBBDQ010001462.1, from coordinate 2,317,189 downwards.
AAATATACGGTAATTAAAGGAATTTCATCATTAAATTTTAATTATTTAGCTGCATTTTTTAAAACAAATAATCTTACAAAATCAAACTTATTTATTTTGACAAAAGGTAAAATTAATCATAGTATAAATTTTAAAATGTTGTTTAAAATGTATGTCTTCAATTTTACTATAAATGTATTCGTTGCCATATTGATATTAAAATGTATGCTTGGCAATCTGTGTTTCAACGTGATATGGCGGTAAGGTATATAAATGAATGATATTGTTTATTGCATCGTTTTGTTGTTTTTGTTCAGCGGCATAACAAACCGCATTATTTACATTATTCGGACTGTTGGCATTTGGAGGACGTTTCGGCAGTTGTACGCTCTGGCCTTCTTCAGGTCTTAGGAATTTCGAACAAATGGCAACAAAAATGATGACAACAGTCCGAATAATGTAAATACTGTAAACACTACCTCATCTCAGAAATATAGACAGATAGAATTATCTATTATTAAACGTTGTACAAATAGCAACAAAGATGAGGACAATAGTTCGAATAATGTAAATAATGTAAATACTAACTAATCCCAGAAATATAGACAAATAGAAGGATCTTTTATTAAACGTCGTACAAATGGCAAAAAAGATGAGGACATTAGTCCGAATAATATAAATAATGTAAATACTACACATCTCAGAAATATAGACAAATACTAATCAGTATGGGTTATTTAATACTCAAATCTGAAAATTCAATCTTTATAATTAATTAAACTGAACATTATTTCATTATTAAATGATAGTTACTTAGCTGATTTTTTTTTTTTAAATAAATAATCTTACAAAATAAAACAGGGAGGGGAAACTTATTTCTCCTTACAAGAAACGAAATTAATGATAGAAAATTGTTTCCCCACGTTTTTTTTTCTTTTTTTTATCGTCAAGAAACTTGGATCCATCACTTCACTCCGGAGTCAAATCGGCAGTCAGCTAAGTGGACAGCAGCAGTTGAAAACTGTCCAAAGCGACCAAAGACGCAAACATCAGCAGGCAAAGTTTGGGCCTCCGTATTTTGGGATGAATAAGGTATTTTGTTCATCGATTAACCTGAGAAAGGAAGAACCATCAATAGCGAATATTATATAGCATTACTTGTGTGTTTGAAGGAAGAAATCGCCAAAAATGGTCACAAATGAAAAAGAAAAAAAGTTATCTTTCACCAAGACAACGCATCTTGTCATAAGTCGATCGTAACGATGGCAGTACTACATGAATTGCACTTCGAATTGCTTCCGCATCCACCCTATTCTATAGATTTGCTCCCCAGCGACTACTGGCTGTTTGAAGACATCAAAAGAATGCTCTAGGGAAAGAAATTTGGTTCCAGTGAAAAAGTGATGTCGTAAACCTAGGCATATTTCTAGGCTAAAGACAAATCGTTCTACAAAAAAAGTAATCGATTTGTTAGAGAAGCGTTGAAATCAGTGAATCACCGTAGAAGGAGACTATGTTGATGAATAAAGTCGAAACTTGCATAAAAGTTTAGTTAGGCATGAGATTTGTTGAGTGATGTGTTATTCCATATTGTCTGCAATTCTGAAATATTGTTATTATTCAAGTATTTTTTATGCACAGTCCTTTCAGGAGGTTTATGTCTTTGTCCAGATATCGTTTCTTTATTAATTTTATAAAACATCGGTTATTGTACGATCGCCAAAGTTAAACAACGTCGAGCGTGGTCAGTACCTAGATGGGTAACAGGTTAGTAATACCAGATGCTCTACACCTGAATGTAAGTGTGGTATAATGTATAAGGGCTCGGAATCGTTAATCAGAGAGCCAAGTTCCAATTTAAGTCGGCTTTGTATAATTATTAGACCATTAATAAAAGCTTTTACTCAAGGCTAGACAGCCCCGTCTACTCTGCTATTTAACACATAGTTGGACTGAGAATAAATTTATTGATGTCCTTCCATAAGAGATTCGAGCAAAAGTTAATGCAACAGACGAAGCAGAAATTCGAACTCCGCACGCCGAAGGTAACCTAACGGCACCTCTCCACAGTAATTCGAACTGATCTCAACAGCAAATAAATAACCAGGAAAAAGACGAAGATACAGAGAGACTCGGAGCTCAAGATAAATAATACGGGTACCGAACAAGATGCGGCAGCAATATTTTAAGTGTGGATAAATGGTAGACATGTAAATATGTATGTTAGATTCTGGAGAGAAAAATTGTCTTACACGACACACTGACCTAACAATAGATTCAATATACACTTTCCACTTTATATCAGCCGAGAAGGTTAAACCGAGAAGGTACAACGAGTTACTTCGGTGCTAAATATGTCCCAAAAACTTCAGCTAACTTTTCCGGAGGTTAAGTATCAGTTTTCCTTTTGTGTCCACTTCCCCAAAACCTCGTCGGTGCTCGCATGTTCCGTCCATGGTATCCTCAGCATCCTTCTGTAAGACCACATTTCGGTTGCTTCAAGTCTTTCTTTCATCTTTGATGAGATCGGCCAGCATTCACTGCCATATTGAAAGACTGACATCACATAACAATCCAATTTCCTGTCTCTTAATACTCTACTTAGCTTCTTAAATTCTGTTGTGACGAATCCTCGTCGCCAAGTTTGTTGCGGCCTGTCAGGTCTCAGAAGACACAGAAAAAAGAAGGTAGGTTCAAACGGTGTATTAGAATAGCAGAACAATATATACAATAACAAGTGTTAGTAATCAGCAAAATAGAAGTGTAAGTCCGAACTGTATAATTACGCTGTGCCACGACTCTCTCTTGGCTGCCTTTAGACTGCCTCTTGACTGCCTCCCCGGAAATCACTCAGGTTAGTCTATATGGAAGAGGAAGAGTCTATTCCACAGTAGAATTGGGTACTATTAATTCAAAAAGTCTAGGAACCTTAGTGAAAAGCTGGAGCAACTTTATGTCGATAAGAAAGTGACTGAAACCGAGACACCAGGTCAGAACCAATAATATTGCTGATTCTTCGGATTTTATGAAGAATCTCAAGATATATAGCAAATGCGCGAGACCAAATGTGACAGCAATATTCTAAGCATAAACAAATGGTAAACTTAGAGATATGTAAGATAGATTGTGGAGAGAAAAATTGTCTTGCACGACACAGTGAACCAACAATAACCTTGTGTATGAAAGTAATCTTACAACGATGATTTTGCACACAACTTATGCGTGCCTTGTGCTAGATTCATTCAGTAATTATCGATCAAAGTTATTTCGACTCACACAAGGCTAACATACTGGACTCCTATGGTAAAAAGAAAGCACAGTGAATATTTTTCTAAGTTTAGTTTGAAAACTGTGACTATAGAACAGACGCCATGTTTATGGGAGTCTCTATATAAAGTTTCACGAGAAAAATGCGTTTTAGAAAACTAAATTCTTGCAAATATATTTCAAACTTTCAGAAGTCAACTGAAAATGTTACTGCATTTATGAAGGAATGAACGAAAATGTCCATCTAAGTAAGAAAAATGACCAAAAGATATTTTTTATTGTTATTGATTTATCTTAAATCATCTGAAAAATTCATTGAAGGAAGCTCCAGGGCAATTAGGTTATCTCCCCTTAAAAAGATGTCACGTGGTGCAATTCAGTTGGCCTGACGAGCAAACGGAAACAACTTGAGGCTATCATGAATTTAAATGGTCCATTTGCCGACGGATATTTGTCCACTTTGAACCTATATTCTGTCTATCTGTCTCCGTTTGTACATATTTATCTAGTTATCTATCTTTTCAACTATCTAATTATGTTCTTTATCTATCTATCTATCTATCTATCTATCTATCTATCTATCTATCTAGTTCTGTTCCTAAATATATATATATATATGTGTGTTTTTGTCTTTATTCATATATATATATATATATATATATATATATATATGTATATTTAAATATTTATATTATATATATGTGTGTGCGTGTGTGCGTGTATGTGTGTGTGTGTGTGTGTGTGTGTGTAAATATTCTCAGAAAAAGTGTGTTTGTAGAAACACAAAATGAATAAAAAAGTGACAAAAAGAAAAAGTGTACATAACCGAGGCGTTTTGTCCTTTGAATAAAGTCACTAAGCAAACAAAACACGTCGATTAAGCACAATTTTCGACTTTTTTTATGTATGTAAGTGTGTGTGTAAAAACACACACACACACACACACACACACACACACACATATATATATATATATATATATATATATATATATATATATATATCAGTCTGTCCACAGTTATCTACCATCTGTCTCGATTTCTTTGTATGTAGTATCTATTTACTTATGTATCTGGTTGTTTGTTCATATTTATCTATATATCTATTTGTCTATATATTGTTCTGCGTATATATATATATATATATATATATATTATAACTTTAATCCAAAAGGAAATGCAGTGAGGTAAATCCCAAAAACCCGATCCTAATTAATATTAATTACATTAATATTAAAACTGATCAAGGTGGAGGGCTCAATTCAATTTTTATTCAAATTACAGAGCCAATTATACATCGGAATTTGTTTTATATATATATATATATATATATATATATATATATATATATATATTATGTGTGCATAAGTGTTTATATATAACTGTATGTCCCAGTCTTATCTCTCTCGTTATATATATATTGATTTCACTCTGTTCATATCTTTCTGAGTCTTTTTTTCTGTTTTCACCTATCTATCTATCTATCTATCTATCTATCTATCTATCTATCTATCTATCTATCTATCCGTCTGAGCTTATTCAAATCTATCTTGTTCTCATCACTTTTAACATATATCTCAGTCATTCGATGTATTGATCTGTCTGCATGTATGTGGGTGGAGTCAAGCCGTATATGAGAGAGACAGAGAGGAAGAGAGAGAGTGAGAGACATATGCTTAGCCCTTCCAGTAAATATTATTTCATTCTTGGCCATTTTTATTTTTATGTGGAGGGTGCTGTTTTTTTCCTTAAACTTTCTCCATCTTCGTTACACCAACTTCAAGATCATAGCAATCAACCATCCAACCATCAGAAATGAAGTTCTTGATCTACCGATCGATTTCTCTTCTTTACGTATCAGTCGTCGAACTTCCAGAAATTGCAGAAAAATATGTGTCACGTTATTCCCAACTTATGCGTCATTTGCTTTCAGGACATGGATGATAATGACTCTCCACAACTTCTCGTCTTTTGTGATACCCTTTTTTAGTATCCTTTTCACTCTTTATCAACTTTTTATGCTTATTCTGTTATCCTTTCACTTTATCAAATTAAAATACTAATACCCTATTCCCAGCTTAGAAAATTATTATGGTACCCTCCTACGAGGAATGAACTCTTCCTCTGGATATATATAAATCCCTGCGTGACTTCTAGACAGCAGTTAAAGAGCAGGTAATTACGAGCAATTACGAGCAGTCAAGTACAGCAGTTAACGACAGCTACTAGACTGGCAGCATAATAATGCCTTCGAACTTATTTCTATATTACTACTAGCAATATAGCCCGGCGTTGCCCGGGTGTAATGAAAGCTTTAAAACTAATCCATGGCCCTGGAGCTCAGACTCAGCCTAAAGAATATTTTTCTGAAGTTTGGTGAGAATCGGATAACAAATGTGGATTTGTATAAAGGGCATACAGACAGATAAACAGACACACACACACACACACACACACACACACACATCTTCACTTTTATATATATTATCGATTTTCTGCACTATTGTAAGAACTGCAATCTTGAAACTATCGTTTCTTATGTCTTTGTCTATGAGTGTATCAAATTTCATTGAAATCGAACAACTCCTTCTATACCTCGATTTTTTCGCTTATCGATTTTCTATATTTATTGGGGGTACCTCGACGCAAGACCTAGCTAAGAACACTCACAGACGCTTATAGTACAACTGTAATCTTTCAAGAAAATCGGTTCATCCGTTTCGGAGTCTATAGGTAACGGACACACACACAGACACATACACACAGAGACAAAGTTCCATTTATAAATAAGTTTAAATAGATTTATTAACACATTCTGTGAATATCTTTTCTTGTTATACTAATTGTTATACTAATTGTTATACTAATACACCGTTTCCCGCCTACCTTCTTGTTCCATTTCTTACCATCGGCACAAACTGGTCACTACACTTTGCGGTGAATTTAGCCACAACTCCGCAACAAAATGGCGACGTAGATCCGAAACAAAGACATAGTTTTTTTAATAAAAAATACCCTGAAAAGTACGTGTGCGTCTTCGAAGACGAATGTATCCGTTAACACCATGGTTACCACCATGAAATGGATATATAATGCGTAGTGATGACGCTGCAGATGATAATTTAGAGCTTTTTATATGAATCCAAAAGTGACGAGTTTTTGTGAATAAAATTTCTTTCATTGTTTTATATTTGTATATGAACATTTTTAAAATTCTTAATTCATTTTTATGAAAATAAAACCAGCCCCGGAAAACGAATAATGTATAGTATATTTACTAACCACCAACTAGTATGTCATTATTTCATACAAATAAAATCGAACGAGTGATTAAGGTATTAATCCATTTCTTCTCTCTCCAACTATGGGTATTCAACCCATAGTTGGAGAGACAGATTGGGTTCTCTAGACTTGGTCGGAAACCAGTCTGCTGCAGAAGAAAATGTCAACCTACTGCGGGAAAATCTTCTGCCTAGTCAGTCATGTCTCTTTCGAGACATGATCGCCTAAGTGTGTCTCATGTATGGTGTTAACTGACTGATACTTATGGCGAAAACCAGGAATAGAGAATATGTAAGCTTTAAAATGGGCACCGTGATTAACACAGTGGTGAGTCTCCACTCGGTATTGTCTTCAGTGGGCTTTTTTTTTAGTGGGGCGGGGATTATATCATTATATAATCATTTAGATTTTGGTTTTGGTTTATTTTTGTCTCCGTCATTTTTAAAAATTCTTTTTGTGTTTTCTGTTCGTTTTGAAGAGATAGGCCTCCAGATACATTCAAAGAAACGCAGGAGTCCCTCAAGCTCTAGCCTAGGTCTTATGCCTTTTCTGATCTTCATTAATGATCTTCCTGATCTCATTAGTTTCCAAGTAGACATCTATGCATATGACGCAACCATTTTCAATAGTAAATCTGCCACTAATGACAAAGCAAACCTGGCCGTTGCTTTTAAAAAGAATCTCCAATCTAAACCAACATAAAGAGCAACACACAGCGCCTCATCGGCCTCAGTCTCTCACCCGACCTCAAGTGGAACGACTACATCGAATCTATAGCTGCATTTACTGCTAGAAATGTTTGGTTACTGTTTCTGACTAGAAAGTTGTCCTCGTCAGAATCTATCTTGCACATTTATAAACGTACTATTCGTCCGCGCATTGAATACTATTGCCATATGTGGTCGAGTACTCCCACCTATTCACCTCGATGTTCTCGATAAAATCGGAAGAAGGATCTGCACTGTAATCTCGACTACAGTCACTTTCTCACCGCGGTGATATGCCTACCCTCTGTCTTCTACAAACATTTTCTTGATGAGCTTCTTTCCCTGGTGCTCTGACCACATAAATTTACAAGATTGGCATCTGCGTCCCACTCTTTTTATCGTTGAAATAGTTAAATGTAACTCACACTTCTACTCGAACAGTTTCTTTTCTCGCACTTCCAACCTGCGGAATTTTCTACCGTTTATTTGCTTCCCGATAGCTATATTGGGTGTTCACCTTTTGTCTATTGCTAGGACCCTAACAGGTGCTACCACCCGGAATCGGGGTAAACCTGGGAAGAACACCAATTACGAGGTGGCTCTACGCTCTTCAAAACCTTCCGATCAGAGGCCTTGTTGCCGGATGTAGTTTGTCGTCAGTATGTGCGTTTTTGTATGCACATGTGTATCAGTGCATAAGATTGTGGGTGCATGTGCCTATGTATGTGAGCGAGTGGGTTTACGTTTACGTGTGTGTGTATGCATATATGTTTTTGAATATGTATGTATATAATTGTGCGTGCGAATATATGCCGTTGCGTGTATGTACTTATACCCACGTTTGTGTGCTTTGTACATGTATGTGTTTTTTATATGTTTATGTGTGTATGTATATATGTATGTATGTGTTTGCATTGTGTGATAACATATGTGTTGCGTATTCATGTTTCGCGCAGTAAATATACGTTTGCGTGTATATATATATATATATATACTTGTGTACGTTTGTGCGTATGTGTGTGTTTTGTAAATGTGTATGGTTTTGTTTAATTGTATATATATATATGTGTTTGTTTTGTGTGATACTGTATCTGTTGCATATTCATAACTGAGTATTTTTATCTGTCAGCGTATGTGTTTGTGCACATATATGTGTGTCTGTGTGAATGTATGCGTGTGTGCATAAGTATGCTTGTTTTAACAGTGTGTAAGTATGTACGTGTGTAAGTATGAGTGCGTTTTTTTGCATGTATATGTCTGTGTGTGTGTGTGTGTGTGTGCATGTGCTTTGCGTGAATTTCTATATATCTTTTCGTGCGCATTTGTGTGATTTTGTGTGCATGTTTCTTGGTGTGTGAGCGTCTGTTGTCTATATCTGTGCGCTAATGTTTGTGTATATGTGTTTATGTGCGCTTCTACTCCCCTGAGCCGAAGCCTCTTTTCGGTAATGTCTACTGGTACGAATTATTTACAATAACATGAAATCGCACAGTGCGCGTCTGCAACGAGTTTTTGTTTTTGCCCAGCCGCCTGACGTCACTTCCGGCCGTCTAACAGCGTTCGTCGCCGGTTTGAAATCCGGCACGGCTGAAACCAATGCATGTCAGTTTTACTTTTTTTTTTTGCTGCTGTTGTTATTTCTTTTTAACGCCCCCACCTACACGAAGACACTGCCTGAAATGGAACCCCACACAACAGATTGTAAAACTAAAGAGTCTCGTACCTCAGGAGGTTGTCAGCTGCGCCCCTATGTCCATTATCCTAGTTCTTTATGGATACTCTCTCTCTCTCTCTCCATCTCTTGCCCCCACCATATATATATATATACATGATAATATATTGTTTTATGATAAATTATAGTTTGAAGGCATGCTATATTAATAGCTAAAAGTATTCAGTTCAGTATCGGAAATAAATCGTATTTATATTTAAAAGTGGATACTTAGTTCATCATGATTAAAATTTAACTTTAGAAATTTAAATTAAAATTAAAATATTAAAAACAATGCAATATAATGCGTGTAGAAGACATCAAAAGGGATTAAATCATATAACGTAAAAATTTAAATATTCAAATTTTAATTTAAATTTTAAATTCAAATTTTTAATTTTTACTTACAGGTAACCTTAAAATATTCAAATCTTTATCTTGCTATTAAAAAGCAGTAACTTAACTGCATAAGATTTAATTTCCATGAGCATCGAGTGAACTAAGGTCATCATCAGGATCTCGAAAACGGATATCGATATGTAAAGTCAGAGATTTATTAACCTGAAGAGTGTCAACTTTGGACTCGAAATACCTGTAATCACACAAATACCATTATGGACATTAATCTATGATAAAAAAAAAAGGCAAATAATATTAATAATAATAATAATAACAACAATAAAACTACACTTTAAACAATACTTTCACGGTTTCTGACAAGTTTCTCTCGTTGGAACAACCCCTATATCTGTTTCCAACACACACACACGCGCGCGCGCGCGCACACACACACACACATATATGTATCTATGTATGTAGTGTTGCGTAATGATGACGCTTAGTGGGAAAACTGTTGTTTTCTCTGAGGTTTATTTAAATAAAAATGTTTTGGCAAGAGGTTTTTCTTGTCGTAAAGTGCTCAATATCAAAATAGAGATAGCGCATTAATAGTGCTAATGTGAAGAAGTTTGTCACTTAACTAAGCAGATTCATGCCTACTTCGAAGTTTCGCGAAGGTACCATTATGATGTTCTCATTTCTCAGGGCTTTTTTTTTCAATCTGCAGATTGAAGTCAACATCACTTCACATTAATCCTACATATATAGGTTGTGTAATAACTCGTTTACAAATGAAGAATATATATATATATATATATATATATATATATATATATATATATATATATATATTCTTCATTTGTAAACGAGTTATTACGCAACCTAGGTTTTACCATGTGGTGTCTACAGGCGACTTGCAATAACTAATTTTACCGTTTTTTTTAAGAACGCTCACGTAACTGGAATTGTTTTGAACGCTCATGTGACGGGGATTATTTCCAAGCGCAATTATCGAAATTAAATGTAATTATAACGTTTTGATCCATGGTTGTATGACCCTAATAGGTATTTTATGGGATGTTTACATTTAGTCATAATTTCTGTTCTTACATTCAGAAATTATAATAAACATAATAATTATAATAATAGTAATAATATATATTTATATATATATATATATATATATATATATATATATATATATACTAGCATTATAGCCCGGCGTTGCTCAGGTGTAATGAAAGCTTTAAAACTAATCCATGGTCCTGGAGCTCAGACTCTTTGGACGTTGGCACGAAAGACTAAAAAGCAATAGTTGTTTCCAGTTAAAAACGAAACCATAGACTGAAAGAAAAATGAACGGATGTAAGTCAAATTTTCATTTCCTGCTATCGATATCATATTTTCTGCGCTATCATAAGAACTGCCACCTTGAAATTTCTGAATATCGTTTCGTATATCTTTGTCTATGAGTGTATCAAATTTGATTAAAATCGGACCATTCCTTCTATAATCCGATTTTGTCGATTATCGATTTTCGATATTTATCGGGGGTACCTCGACACAAAACCTAGCTAAGAACACTCGCAGACGCTTATAGTACAACTATGTAAATTTTCAAGGAAATCGGTTCAGCCGTTTTGGAGTCTATAGGTAACGGACACACACACACACACACACACACACACACACACACAAACAAAGTTCCATTTATAAATAAGTTTAGATTAGATATATAGAAAGAAAGAAAGAAAGAAAGAAAGAAAGCGTGCAACACTATCATTACTGTCAATTTCAAGCATCAAATGAGTCTTAGATCATATATCACTACTCCTTTCGCGGGCTGTGTACATAGCCACTCAGGTTTAAGAGAATTAGCAGAACGACTAATGCTTACACAGGATTGCTTTTTCCAGTACTCAACAGTCAGTTTCCTGTCTCCTGGTACCAACTTAAATGCTCGCAACTATCTCAGCCACTAGGTAAATCCCATATGAGTGCGTATCTACGATTTCGGCATTTTCTCGTTTCACTCTTCCCTATTTATTTATTTATTTATTTTTAGAATTCCCTGTCACATACCAACGCCATGTACCTCTTCGTACGTCAAGTTCTGCTCCTTTGTATCTCCACTTCGCTAGCTTGGCTTTGCAAGGAGCAAATGAGTTCAAACTCTCGCTGAGGAATGATCAACATTTGTGGATTCGGCAGTCGAGAGCCGTGGAGTGGGAAGCGGATGGGGTGGACATTGGGTTATGCGAGGCGTGAAGCGAATGTCGTTTGCATCGTCACAAAAATGTGGAAAAATAAATATGTACACAATATCCAGCAAACACAGTTTCTGACAACGGAAAGAATTTATCATATTCTAAATCGTTAATTCTTCTCACGTGTATTTAAGCAAAATATAATTTTTAAACTGTACAGGGAAAGCAATTATTTAATCCAAAATCCACCTGATTCACCCTTAGCAGATTTGACAGAAAGATAGCAACTAATCCATCTTACACATATACAAATCAACCATCCGCCCGTGCATTGAATACTGTTGTCATATCTGGTCGGGCGCCCCTTGCTATTATTCTTGGGGTTCTCAACAAAATCTAAAGAAGAATCACCATTGTAATCAATCCCAGCCTGGCAGCTCGAATGCAGTCATTTTCTCACCGACGAGATTTAGCTTCCCTGTCTCTTCTACAAATATTTTCACAACTTCTGCCCCGAGGAGATAAGCTCCTTGACGTCCCCTCTACACGAATTTTCTCGAGAAACTAGACTGGCAACAATGTCTCACCCTTTTACTGTTAAACTAGTTAAATGTAACCACCTCTTCTACTATATAACAGTTTCTTTCCCCGCACTTCCCGTTCGTGAAACTCCCTTCTGTATACTCGCTTCCATAATAACTACAGTCTCCAAAAGATGAAATGTAACGTCAATTACCATCTCTTATCTACTGGACTTCCATCCTTCTCTTATTCTTTCTCTGAAACCCACTGTATCTTGTTATTCTCTCTTTTCACTCTACTCTCACGCAACTCTCTTCACGTTTTATTTTTATTTTTATTTGCCTCGCTCGGGTCAATTGATCATAAAAAATGTAAAAAAAATGTTCTAAATTCAAAGTTTCCAGAAATCCGTAAATTTATTGAAGTCTGATTTTTACTGGAGAAAACCATTTTCGATGAAAGAGATCTAGATATTTCAGAACTGCTTATCCCTAGAAAAAGGGCCTCTTTCCCTTAAACATTTATATCTACATTAGCAGAGATTTCTTTTATTATTTTTTTTCAAAGAATTTTTAATTCGAAGGAAGAATAAATTTTTAAGGGATTCCTAATTTACAAGCTGAAAAAATTAACTGAAGTCTTATTCCTTGTGGTAATTCGAGAATTCATTTTTCAGGGAAAAATATACTTTTTACGTAGTTACAAAAATAATGACAGATTTCGGAATCATAATTTTATTCTTGAAAAATTAACTGTAGAAATGTTGAAATTAGTCAAAATACGATCCTTGAGTATCTACGAACCTCCGCCATCTATCGGCGAGATTATTTATTTCTTGTTGATAAAAAGTTATTGGCTGTGATGCAACGAAATCTTTTAATACTGATTCTACCTCTGGTTTGGATATAAAAGTTTGACCATTTAAAAATGTGCATAAAAATAATAATCAGTGGACGAAAGATCACCAGAATATGGAGGACGTGGTAAACTCTCGTATCTCGAGTCTGTGAGTTTTTGCAACGTCATTCTAGCAACATGTTATCACACATTATCGTGGATAAGAATTGGACCACACAAAGAAAGAAAGAAAGAAAGAAAGAAAGAAAGAAAGAAAAAAAGAAAGAAAGAAAGCGTGCAACACTATCATTACTGTCAATTTCAAGCATCAAATGAGTCTTAGATCATATATCACTACTCCTTTCGTGGGCTGTGTACATAGCCACTCAGGTTTAAGAGAATTAGCAGAACGACTAATGCTTACACAGGATTGCTTTTTCCAGTACTCAACAGTCAGTTTCCTGTCTCCTGGTGCCAACTTAAATGCTCGCAACTATCTCAGCCACTAGGTAAATCCCATATGAGTGCGTATCTACGATTTCGACATTTTCTCGTTTCACTCTTCCCTACTTATTTATTTATTTTTAGAATTCCCTGTCACATACCAACGCCATGTACCTCTCCGTATGTCAAGTTCTGCTCCTTTGTATCTCCACTTCGCTAGCTTGGCTTTGCAAGGAGCAAATGAGTTCAAACTCTCGCTGAGGAATGATCAACATTTGTGGAATCGGCAGTCGAGAGCCGTGGAGTTGAAAGCGGATTCACTAATGCAGGTCTCATTTTGTGCAGGCGGACATGCATTCTAGCAAGTTGATTACAGTAAAACTCTGCATTAATGCGCTGATTGACCACAAGAAAACTCAAGTGGATAGCACAAATTAAAAACTACCAGTCACTCACCATGATCTTTTGCTGATGCAACTTTGACTTTGGGCAATGTCTGGGGGACTCATCACGATTTAGTCATTGACCTGATCGTTTACAGTTGTCATAAAGGATACACGTTCCATCCCAAGTGACTATTCACTCAAGAAAGGGATTATTGCTGTTACTCAGAAAGAGCATCGAGCACACCTCAAAACGCCTATTTTTTTTCCATTGAGATCATGAGGAACCTATATATCGAGCTTTTCCATCGTGTCAATACACTGTAAATAATATAAGACTGTTGCATTGCAGATATCAAACGTCTGTGATATTTTTCTGACACTTTGACGAGGGTTTTGCTCAACAACTGCTTGCAATTGTTCGTTGTCAAGATTCTATGACCTTCCTCTACCTTCTTCATCTTCAAGGCTATCATCACCAGTAGGGAAATTTTGGAACCACCTTGTACTGTCCGTTCAATTGTGAACCCATCTCTTCATCCTCTGTTGATATTGGCAGAAGTTTGGTAGGCACTGTGCCCAAGTCATTAAAAAAACTCAACGAATATCATGTATGTTATTGATATATCCAGGAAAGGAATATCAGTGTAAAGATTAGTGGAAGAAGGGTACTCGACACAGGAAATAGATATAACGGATTTATTGTACGAGTGTACAATTAACAATAAGATATAGATAAGCAATCAACGAGTAGGAGCGGAATAAACTATCAAGTAGAGAATGTCTTCGTCTAAGACGTTTTTATCCCTGTTCGCACTGCTCGTAACCGTCTCTTATAGTCTAGAGCATTTTATTCTCGGGGATGGCAGAATGTTCCACTATAACAGGTATGGTTACAATTAAGAGTTTCTATGACTCAAGATTATTTCTGTCTGAAAATGAGTTAAGAATTATTAAAGAGCAAACATTAATTTTCATGTATAACAAAATTCACTTAATATATAGTGAACTAGCAGTATAGCCCGGCGTTGCTCGGGTGTAATAAAAGTTTTAAAACTAATCCATGGTGCTGGAGCTCAGACTCTTTAGACGTTGGTACGAAAGACTAAAAAGCACTAGTTGTTTCCAGTTAAAGCGAAACGGTAGACTGAAAAAAAAATGAATGGATGTAAGTCAAATTTTGATTTCCTGGTATCGATATCAAATAAGTTTTTTTCGTCGTAAACTGAATTTTGAAGGCTAAATAAGTCCTTTGAGTAAATGGTATCATGGCTGAGACTAAGAACTACAATTATACCTACTTAGAGCCAAACCCGAAGCAAACACTAAAATAAAAGGGTTGAAAAAATACAGACATACAGGCAGATAAACAGACATACATACAGGCAGATAAACAGACATACATACAAACATCTTGCCTTTTATATATATATATATTATCGATTTTCTGCACTATTGTAAGAACTGCAACCTTGAAACTTCTGAAAATCGTTTCTTATGTCTTTGTCTATGAGTGTATCAAATATGATTAAAATCGCACCAATCCTTCTATAACACGATTTTTTCGATTATCGATTTTCGATATTTATCGGGGGTACTTCAACACAAAACCTAGCTAAGAACACTTGCAGATGCTTATCGTACAAATGTCTAAATTTTCAAGAAAATCGGTTCAGCTGTTTTGGAGTCTATAGGTAACGGACACACACACACACACACACACACACACACACACACACACACACACACACACACAAAGTTCCATTTATAAATAAGTTTAGATATTATGTTGAAATGGCTTTTCAGATTGCGACACTCCGAGCGGCCATTATTTTTGTAACAACTTGTAATATATGACCTTTTTAATTTATTTAATTCCAAGCAAGACAGTAAGGCCATCAAGACACAAGGAGTTACTGGGTGTAGAAGAATTAGAAACGTTAATCATGGGCGAGAAGAGGGAAAAGTAATGTGAAGGACAGTAGATAGCGATTGACGCTGCTTTTAAAATGTTGCAGTTTAAGTTGGTTTGAAAGCGTAGAGCCGAAAGGGAGTTCCACAAGCAAGAAGTGCGAGAAAAGAAACTGTTAACATTGAACTTACGGCTACGTCTAGCCAGATGAACTGCAAATTGATGAAATCTTGACACCCGTCTTGTACTGCGCTTAAATAAAAAGTCTAGTTGCCCTTTAGAAGAGGTCATCTTAATAATTACGATGGAAGTATTTAGGCACAGGGGCGCAATTTTACGGCTGTGAGAAAGTGACTGAAGCCGAGCTGAAAGATCATGATCAACAGTATTGCTGATTCTTCTTTGGATTTTAACGAAGAGCTCAAGGTAAATAGAAGGCGAGCTGGACCCTATGTGTGGCAGCGATATCCTAAGAATGGACGAATGGTAAACTTATAGATATATAAGATAGATTCTGCGGAGAAAAATATCTAGCACTATACAGTGAACCAACTTTCCGAACAATGGATTGACCCTTTTTTACGGGTTTTTGGAAGCCAGAAAATATTTTGATATTGCGGGATTTTTTTTAGAGATAATGAATCATTTTTTTTAATTCTTTAAAACAAAAATATTATTCTGATATCCATTGCACTACAACGCATTTTTGGCAGCATGCTTAAAACAATTCAGTTGAGGGATCAAGAAAACAAGCTCATCAGAACAATTGCCATGACATTATTATTAGAAAAGACAGAGGGAAGTCATGTCACGTCGGTGCGAAAGTGACTGAAATCGAGATACCAGGTCAGGATCGATAATATAACAGACACTTTTTTGAATCTTGTCAAGAACCTTGAAATACTACAGCAGTGGTGAACAAGTAACTTGCGGGGTTAGAGGGAGATAACTCCTGACTTCCAATCGATCCTTCCCGCAAGGAATGGAGTTCATATACCCCAGTGATTGTAATAAAGGGTTCGGTTCCAAATTTCTAGCGCCTGAAGAAGGCCGGAGCGCTCAACGGCCGAAACGTCGTACAAATGTCCAAATAATGTAAATACTGTAACTACTACCTCATCTTAGAAATATAGACAAATACATCCAATAAGTTAATCAGTAATTTTTTTATTTCGCATGTTCAGTGATATGTAAACGCATATGGTGATTTTCTAAGCGTAGTTTAGATGTTGTACAAGGCCGAAAGTTTCCAGCACTCAGTGAGTATTGAAATGACTATACAATCATAATTGTTCTTGCGAGACAAGCTTGTTAACTATTACACCACGTTGAAGTGCCCAGGAAAACGGAAAATCGGAAGGGGATTCCACACGATCAAAGAAAGTTTTAGAGTAGAACAGACGGTTGCATCTAGCTAGTTTAACTGTAAAACGGTGAAAACTAGTTGCTCATCTAGTAGCATATGTAATTTTATGCAATCAAGACACCAAAGAGGAAAATTCATCAGAAGAATTTTCATGAAAATATTTATAGAAAAGACAGAGGGAAGTCATGTCACGTCGGTGCGAAAGTGACTGAAATCGAGATACCAGGTCAGGATCGATAATATTACAGACACTTTTTTGAATCTTGTCAAGGACCTTGAAATACTACAACAGAGGTGAACCAAAAAAAAAAAAAAAAAAAAAAAAAAAAAAAAAAAAAAAAAAAAAAAAAAGAAAAGAGTTAATTTTCTTTTTTTCGCACTTCTCAATTGTAAAAATACCTTCCGGATTTTTGCTTTCCAATTGAATTTGATTTTCAAAAAATTAAAAGACAACTCTTTTGTCTTCTTAATATCTGTTCTTTTATTGTCCTTGTTCCTTAATAATGTTTTTCTTTTTCAGTTATTTTTTCAAACTCACTAACCTCCCACTGCATCTTGGTAGCTTTTTTTTTTTTTAATCATCTCACCCCAAGCAAGGCATTCCACTGCCACTATTGCGCATGGGGCTACATAGGGGAAGGTAAAGAGAAGGAGTGGTTAGACATAGGGAATGTCAGGAGGAAGGTGACAGATGAGTAAGGATACCGAGGATGAGAGTTGGGCAGATGGGAAGAGTGTTTGATAGAATGGGAGCAGGTTAGTGTGTTAGGAGGTGTCTATTGACCTTACATTTAAACTCCTGGAGATTGTAGCCGTCGGGGAAGCAATCGTGTGGAAGAGAATTCCACAGTCGGGAAGTGCGAGGAAAGAAACTGTTGGAGTAGAAGTTACGGTTGCATTTTATCGGTTTCACTGTAAAAGTTATTGTCTTACTTTGAGTGAAATGATAAGAAACACACACACAAAAGAAATGCTTCTTAGGAATAAATATACCTGTCAAGTGCCATACATGATATACGCTTTGAGCGATCATGTCTCTTTCGAGACATGAGTGACTGGGCAGAAGATAATCCCGCAGTAGGTTGCCATTGCTTTCTGTGGTAGACTAAAGCTATAGAACCCAATCTGTCCTGTTATTTCACTCATAGCTAGAGAGAGAAGAGATGTATTATATTATTACGTAGTAATCCTTGGGGGATCAGTTTATTATTTCATAACAATAGAAAATTGGCCCCCCACTTTCTGGCCAGTAGATTCTAACTATTATATTCAGTCAGTCTGTTAAGTGCCATACGGGATACACGCTTTGGGCGATCATGTATCTCTCGAGACATGACTAACTGGTCAAATTACCCCACAGTAGGTTGACATTACTTTCTGCGGTAGACTGGTTGCCAGCCAAGACTATAGAACCCAATCAGTTCTATTATTTAACCCATAACTGGAGGGAAGAGACGGGTTAATAGGGTATTTGTGCCTAAGTGAATGCAAGGAATTCAACTGAAATTCGAATTCGTTTTAAGTTTTGGGAGACCTCACCTACAAATTAAAAAATGTCTTCTTCCTAAAAAAAACTGTTAAAATGTAAATAGACAGATCCAGCTTGCTAATTCTTTCCAAATTTATGCATAAGTTAGCATATCAGACAGTTAGTTAAGTGCCAACGTGACAGACAGAAGATATTCCCTCAGTAGGTTGCCATTTCTTTTTGCCATATACTGGTTACCAACCAAGGCTAAAGAAACCAATCTGTCCTGCTATTCATTCCTTTTATCCAGATCAGTCAGTTAAGTGATACACGCTTCGGTGAACATGTCCCTTTCGATCCATGACTGACTAGATAGAAGATTTTCCAGCAGTAGGTTGCCATTTCTTTCTGTGGTAGACTGGTTGCCAACCAAGATTATATGACCCGATCTGTCCTGCAATTCAAACCCATTGCTGGTGGAAGAAGAGACGGATTAATGCCTTTCCCAATGGTATTTGAGTGTAAGTGAATGCAAAGAATTCAACAAGAATTTAAACTTGGGTCTTAGATTTCGCATTCTCAGCCGTTACATTACCCCATTACATTCATTACACAACAACGCACAATCCTTAGACTATACATGTCAAAAGATAGTTGACGTATAGCGGTTACATTGTATTTTACGGTATATGCCTCCTGTCATGCTATGCATTCAACAAGATGTACACTGTTTAGGAGAAATGAGTGAGTGATATAGATATATCCCATTCTGATTCTTGATTGGCCGAATTCTTCCTTCCAAGAAAATCTAAGGCCATTCTGCAATGCTCCTAGAATCGAGTTAGTTTTTCAAGGTTTGCTGGTTGGGAAATAGTTCTATAAGTCTTGCCACTTGTTTAGAATCTAGGAGATTACAATTACATTTTTTTAATTTGAAATATTCGATTTTATGGGATGCATTCGGATCCACAATTATTTCTATTCAATGAATCCTCGAATAATTTGAAACATAACCGTTACCACCCAGCCAATAAATGCTAGAATAATACAATATATATATATATATATATATATATATATATATATATATATATATATACAATGCACCATTGACCAGCATATATTTATGAATAGTTGAGCCAAAGACAACACACAAGGCCTGGAGATTGTTTTGAATCATGAAAACAGATTGTCGCCGCTTAATATTGACCTCAAAGTCTATATATATATATATATATATATATATATATGAAATGATTTGTCTGAACATTATTTTTGATCGATACTCGTATTTAAGTAGATATTCTGTTTATAATCAAACAGTATTATATATTTATTTCTACCTGCCTGATTATTTACGATAAATTTTTATTACGACAATGTGCGTCATTCGGCAGGATTCGAACCTGCGACCCCTATCCACATAGGGGAAGCCACCATGTGATCTGGTGCGTCTTAGACCTCTCGACTACGAATGACGATCAGTCTAAACGAAGTCAAATTAAGCCTATAACACAATTTTGAATTCATTCAAAATTGTCGGTTGATAGGCTAAACTATCGCTCGGTTTGCCACTCCACCCACGTCTATTGAACAGGTGTAGAGGCTCATCCCTTGTTCCCTGTTTAGGATGTGGTTTCCGGCTTTCTCTTTATCCAATCTTTTCACTCTTTTCTTTTTTCTTTTTTTTCAATTGGAGTAGATAGGCTAAAGTATCGTCCGGTTCACACTCCACCCACGTCTATTGAACAGGTGTAGAGGCTCATCCCTTGTTCCCTGTTTAGGATGGGGTCTCCGGCTTTCTCATTTCTTATCTTTTCACTCTTACGTAGCCCCCTGAACATCAGTGGCGTTACCGCCTTGCTCGGAATGATATGATAAAAAAAAATAAAAATAACCAAGTTTCGTTGATCTTCGTTAATATCCGTAACATGTTTGCACTTGTTGACATTACGATACATTTCAGAGCAGAGATGGTTATTACAATGATAATTTATGACGATCAGAAAATCATAGGACCTAAGATAGAGCCTTGAAAGATGCCTGTGTTCGTATGAATGTATCTGGAAAATGACCCCTTCAAAACGACTTTCTTCTAATCATGGCCTTCCACGTTTCCCTATCACTGGTGGCTCTGAGCACGCCTTCTCCTGTTACACCATGCAATCCTCGTTTCGTCACCCACCTGATTAGGTCCTTCAAATATGTTATCGGTTGCTTTCCCCTGTCTCTTTTTCCCTCTATCTGGCCTGTTAGTATCTGATTCTCCAAGCCCTTCTTCCTCATTGCGTGTCCCAGGAACTTCAGCTGTCTCTTCCTGATGCTCAGTATTAATTTCCTTTTTGTTTTCATCATTTCCAAGACCTCATCATTGCTCACATGCTCGATCCATGATATTCGCAGCATCCTTCTGTAGAACCACATTTCAGTTGCTTCAAGTTTTTCCTTCATCTTTAATGGTATTGTCCAGCATTCACTGCCATATTGAAGGACAGACAGCACGTAGCAATCCAGTACTCTCTTCCTAATTTCTAACGAAATTGTCCTGTTTCTTAATACTTTACTCAACTTCTCGAATGCCTCCTACGACATGCCAATTCGCCTTCGGATCTCTGTGTCGCACTTTCCGTCTTCTGTTATAACGCTTCCCAGGTATATAAATTGTTGTACCTGCTTGATTCTGGTATCCCCGACCTGTATTTGTCATTTTGGAATGCCCTTTTTAATGATGAACATGCATTCGGTTTTCGTGCAGTTTATTTCTAGTATTTTCTAGTTACTTTCTTCTGCTACCATCTTTAGGAGGTCTTGTAGTTTCCTTTCTGTGTCTGCTATAATTTCTCGATTTGCTAAATATGATTGGATTAAGCCAAGTAATCGTCTAAAAGTTCTGCACACTTGCAGTTTGCGCAGAAGTCCAGCATGCCAAATCTTGTCAAACGCCTTCAAGATATCTAGGGCAATATTAATGATATTGTTTTTACCGCTGTTATATGTACTATTCAGTCAAGCTAGCTCGAACATTAAAGAGGCTATTACGCCAACCATAATCCTCTTGCATCATGGCAGGAAAGTCATTATTGTTGAAAAAATATGGCATTCGAAAAGCATTCCATTAAATATACATGTCATTAAATGTTATATCATTTAAAAACCATACCATTAAAATGATACCCTTAAAATCACGCCATGGTATAAAATGTGCTATTAAAATATGTGTTATGTCGCCAAGTATAAATGAATAACTCAACAACAGACTCAGAATATAAGTTGTATTCCGCGGAAAGACGGTTATTATCGTACAGAAGTGATTAGTAATATTTACAATAGAAAAGATGCAAGAGTCCAATCCGTCGTAAGACGTGTGTATACGTGATTACTTCCGGTACGCCACCGGAAGTGTGACTAACTCTTCACTGACTCGCACTGACTCTCAAAGTGACTCTCTACCACTCTCTTGTAGAGAATCCACCATTGCTATATATAGCAATGGGAACAATCCATTATGTAGTCAAATAGGAGCGGCGCCCTAACAATATGCTATAAAATTAATTTCTTTACGTCGATTTTCAATGGAAATGTGCTACAGAGGCATATGAATGAACATGATTTTCGAATACAAAGTTTTATTGCAATCATATCTATCCCAGCAACATCGGCGCTGAACAGTCTATTAAAAAATCCTAATATGAGCGGGCACCCACTGATTGAGTTAATCTATTTTTTCTATTTCAAGCTGATTGGTGTATATTTTTCCTCCCGAGACAAATGGCATTCTTTCCTTCGCATTTTGAAAACCTCCTGGCGAGACTTTATTCACCCACATCAAGGATGATCAAGATTGACTTGCGTAAATATATTCTTATTCTTACTCCAGGCAACGTGAAAATTCGCAACATAAAGCGTGGAAGTTTTAAAAAGCCTCGACTGGAGGAGGATGAAAGCGATGCGAAGGCGGTCGAAATGCGAACGCAGATGTGAATTAGATGCATGCTATTTAAAGACCAAGTATAGAAAGGAGAAGGAGTAAGAATGAGGGCGGGGGGTGAAGGTCGTGTAAAATGAAGAAGAAGGTAATAAGTGATAACAAAAAATTCTCTGGAAGAAGAAGAAAAAAGAGAGGGAGTGATAAACCAAATTCTTTGGATAAAGAACCAGGACAAGAACAAGAACAAAAAGAAAAGAATAGGGACGAAATAGAATAGAAAATGTCATAGCCGGAAAGGTAAGAAGAAGATGTTATAGCAGCGTGTAAAAAAAATGAAAAGAAAGTGTAATAGTCAGAAAGAGAAGAAGAAGAAGAAGAAGAAGAAGAAGAAGAAGAAGAAGAGTAAAGAAGAAGAAAGAGGAGGAGAAGAAGAAAAAGAGAGAAAAAGCAGTAGTGGCTACGCTGTGATGAAAATATACTTTGAAAGAAGAAAAAGAAGAAGAAGAAGAAAGAGAAGGGGAAGAAGAAAAAGAGAGAAGTAGTAGTAGTAGTGGCTACGCTGTGATGAAAATATACTTTGAAAGAAGAAGAAGAAGAAAGAGAAGAGGAAGAAGAAAAAGAGAGTATTAGTAGTAGTAGTGGCTACTCTGTGATGAAAATATACTTTGAAAGAAGAAGAAGAAGAAAGAGAAGAGGAAGAAGAAAAAGAGAGTATTAGTAGTAGTAGTGGCTACGCTGTGATGAAAATATACTTTGAAAGAAGAAGAAGAAGAAGAAAGAGAAGGGGAAGAAGAAAAAGAGAGTATTAGTAGTAGTAGTGGCTAGGCTGTGATGAAAATATACTTTGAAAGAAGAAGAAGAAGAAGAAGAAAGAGAAGAGGAAGAAGAAAGAGAAGAAGAAGAAGAAGAAGAAGAAGAAGAAGGGGAAGAAGAAAAAGAGAGAAGTAGTAGTAGTAGTGGCTACGCTGTGATGAACATACACTTTGAAAGAAGCAGGAAAAGAAAAAGAAAAGGAACGTGGGGTATAATGTACAAACCTTTATAAGAAGAATAACAAGAAAAAAGGTTGTGATGAACAAATCAGTTGATAGAAGAAGATTAAGTAAAAATAAGACTTGATGAATAATTCCCTTGAAAGAAGAAGAAGAAGAATAAAAAGAAGAAGAAAGAGGAGAAGGGGCAGACAAAGAAGAGAGAAAAAGCAGTAGTGGCTAGGCTGTCATAAACATATGCTTTGAAAGAAGAAGAAATAGAAGATGAGGTATGATGTACTTTTTGAAGAATAACAACAAGGAAAAAGGTTGTGATGAACAACTCATTTAATAGAAAAAGAAGACGAAGAAGAAAAAGAAGAAGAAGAAAAAATGTGAAGAAGAATCAGTAGTGGCTAGACTGTGATCTAAACTTATTTATAAATGGAACTTTATCTCTATGTGTGTGTGTGTGTCTGTGTGTGTGTGTCCATTACCTATAAACTCCGAAACGGCTGAACCGATTTTCTTGAAAATTTACACAGTTATACTATAAGCGTCTGCGAATGTTCTTAGCTAGGTTTTGTGTTGAGGTACCCTCGATAAATATCGGAAATCGATAATCGAAAAACTCGGGTTATAGAAGGAGTGGTCTGATTTTAATCAAATTTCATGCACTCATAGGCAAAGACATAAGAAACGATATTCAGAAGTTTCAAGGTTGCAGTTTTTACAATAGTGCAGAAAATCGATAATATATATATATATAAAAGGCAAGATGTTTGTGTGTGTGTCTGTTTATCTGCCTGTATGCCTGTATTTTTTTCCAGCCCTTTTATTTTAGTTTTTGCTTCGGGTTTGGCTCTAAGTAGGTATAATTGTAGTTCGTAGTCTCAGCCATGATACCATTTACTCAGAGGACTTATTTAGCCTTCAAAATTCAGTTTACGACGTAAAAAACTATTTAATATCGATACCAGGAAATCAAAATTTGACTTACATCCATTCATTTTTCTTTCTTTCAGTCTACGGTTTCGCTTTAATTGGAAACAACTATTGCTTTTTAGTCTTTCGTGCCAAAGTCTAAAGAGTCTGAGCTCCAGGACCATGGATTAGTTTTAAAGCTTTCATTACACCCGAGCAACGCTGGGCCACAATGCTAGTGAACATATAAGTTAAAAGAGGAAGAAGAAGAAGAAGAAGAAAAGGGTGATGGGGTATGACGTACAAACCCTTTAGAAGAACAATAACAAGGAAAAAAGTTGTGATAAACAACTCATTTCATAGTAGAAGAAGAAGAAGAAATGCAGTGATGAATAACTCACTTGGAAGAAGAAAAAGAAAAAGAAGAAGAAGAAGATGGGATATAAAGTACACACCTTTTAGAAGAAGGGAGAGAAGAATAAATCCTTCGGAAGAAGAAAAAGAAGAAGAAGAAGAAGAAGAAGAAGAAGACAGGGAGTGAAGAACAAATAATTCGGAAGAAGAAGAAGAAGAAAAAAACAAGAAGACAGGGAATAAAAAACAAAACCTTTGGAAGAAGAAAAATAATTCGGAAGAAGAAGAAGAAGAGAAGAAGAAGAAGAAGGGATATAAAGTACAAACCCTTTAGAAGAAGAAGAATAAAAGAAAAGGTTGAGATGAACAACTCCTTTGATAGAAAATGAAGATGAAGAAGAAAGACGTTGTCATGAATAACTCACGAAGAAGAAGAAGAAGAAGAAGAAGAAGAAGAAGAAGAAGAAGACAGGTATTGAAGAACAAATTATTCGAAAGAAGAAGAAGAAGGAGGAGGCAGGGAGAGAAGAACAAATCCTTCGGAAGAAGAAGAAGAAGAAGAAGAAGAAGAAGAAGAAGAAGAAGAAGAAGAAGAAGAAGAAGTTAGGTAATCCTTTTGAAGGAGAAAAAGAATCTGACCACATAATCAGGGAAAATGTATACACCAACCCTGTAGGACGAAGTTGAAACAATATATATAGAACACAACTGGAAAATTCGAAAAATTGAGGAATCAGCACATATGCTAGGCCACAAATATCTCCTAAATCGACCAAGCATAGATATGAACACAATATGGGAACCAGTAATACGGAGTAGAGATAAAAACAACTACAAGAAGCAAAATTGTAATATGACCTCTGGTAAAAAGAACGGTTTCTGAAACATTGCTTTTATAAGACCCAACAATCCATACACTGATTTCCTCAAGGATACCTGCCCCAGTCGATAAAAGCGTTAGTTAGATCCAGTGACTTTGAACCAAAGGGTTGTGAGTTTAATGCCTGGCTACAAAGAGGTAAACAAAAAACTTAGAGAGTTGAGTAAAAGGGATAACTCGAAGTGGCATGACTCAAGGAACTGGAACAATCTACCCCGGTGAGCGAGATAAAAGGTTCAGTTTGAAATTCTAATCAAAGTTGTGAAACGTTGTGAAAATGGCAAATAGATATTGTAACTGTTTTCTTTCTCACAACTCCTGCCTGTGGGACTCCTTTCCATTAACTTGCTTCCATGATAACTACAATCTCCAAAACTTTAAATGCAACGCCAATTGCTATCTTCTATCTCCTTGAATCCCATCTAAATTTTATGCTTTTAGGCACCCCTATACCTACTTTTTTTTATCTCAATGAAACCCTCTGCACACTAGTGGCGGTCCCGCCTTACCTGGGGTGAAATGATAAAAAAAGATGAAGACAACAGTCCGAATAATTTAAATAATGCAAACTTTTACTCCTGTTTAAAAGATTGGAGAGAAGTATAAACCAGGTGATAACAAACCTATCTATTCCATATATGGTATACACGATTCTAAGTATCGCATTGACAAATTTTACTCGTTTTGACATTCTTGTTCATCTTTTTTCCAATATTTTTTGTTTTGTTTTTCATAAAGAACACAGCGTCTTCACAAGATATGCATCTTGACGAATGAAATCGACCCGATCGATTTCTGATTAGGAATTGAGGTGGGAATTGACTCTCGCAGAAATATACTGTTTTGGGGAATTCTTGCTGAGAATAGGTAGCTGACGTCATCTCTAGCTAAGCTCTATACAGAAGATTTATTCGACAGGTAAGCGACACATAAGCAGGTGATTTCCACTTACTCACCTGTTTAAGCAAAGTACGAAATAGATATTTATTGAATCATTTTGCTTAAATGATAGAAAAGTGTTGATTTTTGCTTCTTCTCTTCAACGAATTTTAAAAAAAAATGATTTTAACCTTGAAACGAATACAATCGACTACATATAAATTCCAACTGCACTTCATTTAGAATTAAATAGAGCGTATATAACGAGATTCAACTTGAATTCGTTGCATTCGCTTACGCACAAATACCTTTGGGAAAGGTATTAATCCGTCTCTTCCCTCCAGCTATCAGTTAAAAAACAGGATATATTCAGTTCTACAGCCTTGGTTGGTAACCAATCTACCGCAGAAATTAATAGCACACCAAAAAAGGTTTTTTTCTTCTTTTTTTCAACTTCGTCACCCGATGCAAAGGTAGCTCCGAATCGCGAAAATTTTTGAGTAGTGATACTATGAATTTATAAACCATTGTAACAACTATTACAATATAATGCTCTACGTTTGTATCGAGCACTCTTTATAAAAGTAAATGCATGAACAGCAGGTTAAAAAACCTACGAGTTCCACAATATATATATATATATATATATATATATATATATATATGAGGTTGGAATCACGTGTAGCGCAGCACGTGCTCGCAAATGTACGTTCGGGTAGTCCAAGTCGGCCTTTAACTCAAAGCCTTTCACGACTCGGCTATCAAACAATATTTACTTGACAGTCACGACTGTGCCTCTTTTTATGAGGATGCATGGCTTTCTGTTCCGCACAGTGCCCGCTCGGGAGACGATCTACGCGTTCTGGAGGCTGTGTATTTAAAAATACACCAGCCTAGCCTGTGCAAACAGAAGGAGCATTTCATTCGTTCCTTAATGATGATGGAGGGTATGTGAGTCCTTTTTTTTTTCAATTTTATTGCTATTTGTGAAATTTTACGTTTACACCCCGCTTACATTTTAATTAATTTTGATTAAAATTTTGTTTTTAAGCGAGTTTCACCATCTTCAATTCATATTAATGTGTCCTATCTATCATTTACAATTTTGCCAACGAGAACCTGTGATGATGTGTTGGCCGAAAGGGTCCTAAGGTTCTTTTTACAATATGACGTTCATACTGTTTAAATCCGTATTATCTCTCTCTCTCTCTCTCTCTCTCTCTATATATATATATATATATATATATATAACCGCAGTGATGAGCTATGCTACAGCGAAACAGATTTGTCTGCGGATGACTATTTAAGCTCATACAACCTGATTGAGCACTCTGGAAAAATGGTAGACTTTGAAAAAACAGAAGCTACTCTAGCATCTACGTATCGCTCATTCAGTAATGAATTAGAGCGCTCTAACTACTGACGTATGGTACATCATACGCAAAAAGTCTTCCTCCTTCTACCGAGCGTCCTTAGCTCAGAGTGAGAATCGCCGACTGACGCCATTTCAGTCGGGTTCAATCCTGGTTAAAAAGCAAGCGGATGGCTAACCGTACTGATGAGCTGTGATACAGCGAAACAAATCTGTCTGCGGATGGCTATAGTGGCAGTGAAATGCCTTGCTTGGGGTGAAACGATTAAAAAAAAATTGGTCGGATGTCTCTGCTATTCACCTCGGGGTTCTTGACAAAATCCAACGGAGAATCTGTAACGTGATCGATACCGATTTGGCAGCTCAGCCTCAATCGCTTTCTCACCGGCGTCACGTGGCTTCCCTGTGCCTCTTCTATAAATACTTTCACGGCTTCTACTCCAATGAACTTAGATCACTGGTGCCCCCTAGGTATGAATTCATACGAGCTAGTAGATTATCAACTAGGCCCCACCTTTTTACAGTGAAACCGATAAAATGTAACCGCACTTTCTACTCTAACATCTTCTTTTCACGCAATTCCCATTTGTGGAATTCCCTTCCATATACTTGCTTCCCCGACAGCTACAATCTCCAGGAATTTAAATGTAAGGGCAATAGACATCTCCTATCTCACTAATTCGCATACATTTTCTCAAGCTCTTTTTTCTATCTACTCCATCCCCATTACACCGGTATTCTCATCCGTCTATTACGCTCCTCCTGACATTTTCTATAACTAACCCCTCTTTCTCATAACTTTCCCCTATGTAACCCCCTGCGCAACAGTGGCAGTAGAATGCCTTGCTTGGGGTGAAATGATTTTAAAAAAAAAAAATATATATATATAGTGTTAAATTGTAATGGAATTTAGTGTCAGAATTGCTGTTTATTTCACTGGTGAAAAGGTATTTTTGACGAGCAGATTTTTTGTCATAAAGTGCTCGATAACACGGTAAAGATAAAGCGTTAATAAAATCGGTGTTATTTCTGTCTTCGAAGTTTTGTGTGGGGATTATTGTAATATCTTCATTCTTCAGGGTCATTTGCTTTTTGAAACTATGACTGAAATAACAACGTTCTGCTAAGCGACAAATTTCTCCACGTGATATATGTATTAGTCATCCACATACGAGTCTGTTTCACTGTATCACAGTTCATCAGTGTGGCTAGACAACCACTTACTTCTGGCCGGGATTGAAGCTCGACTGATTTGGTATCAGACGGAGTAGATACTAGCTAAACTATAAGTGCATCGGATGAGAGAAGGGAAATTTAAACGTGTTATATATAAGCGTTGTATACACACGCCAGTCACCGAAAGAACTCAATTCATTATATATATATATATATGTGTGTGTGTGTGTGAGAGAGAGAGAGAGAGAGAGAGAGAGAAGATAATGTCGAAGAAGAAAGAAGAGGTAGTTACCAATGATGGTACAATAATTGGTAACTACCTGATATATATATATATATATATATATAGTTATTACGTTAGAATATGTTAAAAACTACAAACTACTACAAAATTGTACATTTTGTTTCGACATTAAAAGAACAATGCTTCATCAGGTAGTTACCAATTATTGTACCATCATTGGTAACTACCATTTTCTTCTTCAATTTCTTCATCTCAGATAGATAGATAGATAGATAGATAGATAGATAGATAGATAGATAGATAAGAATGGACTGAGATAGATAGATAGATAGATAGATAGATAGATAGATAGATAGATAGATAGATAATAAGAAGAAATTGGGATAGATAGATAGATAGATAGATAGATAGATAGATAGATAGATAGATAGATAGATAGATAGATAGGACTGAGATAGATAGATAGATAGATAGATAGATAGATAGATAGATAGATAATGAAGAAATTGGGATAGATAGATAGATAGATAGATAGATAGATAGATAGATAGATAGATAAGATGAGGACTGAGATAGATAGATAGATAGATAGATAGATAGATAGATAGATAGATAGATAAGATGAAGAAATTGGGATAGATAGATAGATAGATAGATAGATAGATAGATAGATAGATAGATAAGAATGGACTAGATAGATAGATAGATAGATAGATAGATAGATAGATAGATAGATAGATAAGAATGGATGAGATAGATAGATAGATAGATAGATAGATAGATAGATAGATAGATAATGAAGAAATTGGGATAGATAGATAGATAGGTAGATAGATAGATAGATAGATAGATAGATAGATAGATAGATAGATAAGAATGGACTGAGATAGATAGATAGATAGATAGATAATGAAGAAATTGGGATAGATAGATAGATAGATAGCTAGATAGCTAGATAGCTAGATAGATAGATAAGAATGGACTGAGATAGATAGATAGATAGATAGATAGATAGATAATGAAGAAATTGGGATAGATAGATAGATAGATAGATAGATAGATAGATAGATAGATAGATAGATAGATAGATAGATAGATAGATATTTTTTAATATAAGACGTGCAAACAAACATTAGAAATGGATATCAAAATGTTAAATCATGGACAAATCTTCGGGATAAAACCCTAATGGCAAACTCTGAAACAAGAGTCCCGAATAGAAATCCAAAGTTACATCCAACTGCGTTCTGACGATTCCTGCAATCATACCGATGCTAGTCAATATCGCTTCTTGTTCTTCTCACGACGACTAGAGACGTTTTGCCTGAGCAGCTAACGATCTCACATGAACTGCTGCCGATACCTGCGGCCAGGGTAGAACACACAAACCGCCCCTCCCCTGCCCTCGATTCATAAGACGGATGCTACGCAACAACCAGCATTGCAAAAGAATTTTGAAAATCTCTCGGGCATATCATCATAATCTAGAGATCGACGAGTTTCACACGTAGATTTTTGTTGAAGTTTCTTTTACGTTCATCTCATCAAATATTTAAAATTTATAGCTGATTTTTTTAAATTTTATAATTAAATGAAACGATTTTATAAAAACAACATCGATCAAAATTGTGTAAATATGCAAATTTAAAACTTTTATTTTTTTATTGGTGGGGATTCAAGGCTTTGAATTTTTTTTTAATTATTGTATTTGAAACAAACAAATGGACCTCCCCTTCTTTCCTTTTGTTTACTCTTTGTACATTTTCCTTATGTAACAGTTTCTTCTTCTCCTCCTTCTCCTTCTTCTTCTTCTTCTTCTTCTTCTTCTTCTTCTTCTTCTTCTTCTTCTTCTTCTTCTTCAAAAGAATTGTTCATCACTTTCTATCTCTTCTTCTTCTTCTTCTTCTTCTTCTTCTTCTTCTTCTTCTTTCCAAAGGAATTGTTCGTCACTTTCTATCCCTTCTTCTTCTTCTTTTTTCCAAAAGAATTGTTCATCACTTTCTTCTTCTTCTTCTTCTTCTTCTTCTTCTTCTTCTTCTTCTTTCAAATTTAATTGTTCATCATTTCCTTATTCCCTTCTTCTTCTTCTTCTTCTTCTTCTTCTTCTTCTTCTTCTTCAAAGGAATTGTTCATCACTTTCTTCTTCTTCTTCTTCTTCTTCTTCTTCTTCTTCTTCTTCTTCTTCTTCTTCTTCAGCTATGATATCTTCTTCTTCATCCTCTCTTTCTCCCAAACGTTCTTTCGATAGACCAATGTTTTTAATAGCTAAATACTTTTTAAGTTTCTTCTTCTCTTTTTCCGTCTTGTTCTTCTATTTTGTCTGGTATCCCTTCAGGAAGTCAGCGATAATGGCTCTCCAGAAGTTCCTATCTTTTGTAACTCTCATTAAATGTTACCAATTCCATTTATACAAGCTGATCAAGAAGGTTGTGCGCTTTATCCCTCTATCCCTGTTCTTTCAATCTGTCTCGTGAGTATCACATTTTCTACACCAACTTTCCTCATAATGTGCCCTTATAAAATTTCAACTTCTTCCTGGTGCTAAGCATAAGTTATATTTTTGTTTCCACTTTCTCTAAAACTCTCCCTATTTCTATCGCCTCACGTTTCTTCTCCATCTAAAAAGAGATGGCTTAACATTTACTGTCATAAAGATGAACTGATGTTAAGAGGTGCCTTCAATAGTTTCAGGACTATTTTTATAGACGTCTTTAAAATTAATGTAGGCTCTTAAAATTGTATTATGCTATTACTATACATCTGATGAGATGACAGGCCCATTTTTATCATTTCCGGTTGAAAGGGTCAGCTGCAGCAGGACTTGGAACAAACCCTACTAAACCCTGGTCGTCACAGCTGACTTTTTTTTAAAGTGCAGTCCTGGCGAGTGGACACTTTGGAAAAACGATACGCCATAAAGTTTTGTGTTAAACTTGGAAAAGATACACAGAAACGTATGGAATGCTTCAGACTGCTTACGGACCCTAGTGCAAAAGCCGATCATCGGTTTTTGAGTGGCACAAGAAATTCAAGGAAGGCAGAGAGTCTGTGAGGGACGATAAGAGGGGTGGAAGGAGTAGGGAAGTCAGAACACCAGAGTTGGTGGGGCAAATCCGTAATTTTATAAATGAGGACCGTTGTGTGTTTATAGGGACAATAAGTACAAAGTTTGATGTCAGTGTGGGAACTGTGCACACAATCATTCATGAGCAACTGAAGCTGCGGAAGATTCTGTGAGAAGTTTGTTCCAAGGGTGCTCAATGAAGAACAGAAGGAAGACGTCATAACGACAGCATGGTCGAGCTTATTGATTCAGATCCCGAAGTGCTTGAGGCCCTGGTGACCTGTGATGAAAGCTGAATCTACTGCATTTTCAAAAGATGCCATCTGTGACGACCAGGGTTTAGTGGTGTGTGTTCTAATTCCTGCAGCAGCTGTCTCTTTCAACCTGAAATGATAAAAATGGATCTGTCGTTTCATCAGATCTATAGTAATAACATAATACAATTTCAAGAGCCTACAATAATTTTAAATGCATCTACAAAAAAAATCCGGAAACTTACTAAAGACACCACGTGCATACTAGTTCAATACTATTTTCTATATTTCTATCAAATTTTCCCATTTCTTAATACATTCTTTAGCTTTTGAAAGGCATTTATTGCAATACCAATGCACTTTTTTATACTAGTTTAGTCTTGATATCACCAATTTGTAATTTGCATGTTGAACTGTTCTTTTTGTAGACAACATTACATTGTCTTCCATTAATTGATCTTTAGTCCTTTCTTTCACTACCTTCTGCAGGAGGCCTTGAAGTTTCCTTTCTGTGTCTGCCAATAATACGGTGACATATACGTATGTTATGTTGTTGAAAACTCTTGATCCTGAAACTATAACATCGTGCATCGACACAGCCGGTCTCTCTCTCTCTCTCTCTCTCTCTCTCTCTCTCTCTCTCTATCTATCTATCTCTTCCAATCTCTCTCACTCTCTCTATTTGTCTGTCTGTCTCTCTCTCTTTGTATGTATATCTATCTATCTATCTATCTATCTATCTATCTATCTATCTATCTATCTATCTTTTTATTCTATCTTTTTCGGTTCATATCTATCTATCTATCTATCTATCTATCTATCTATCTCAGTTTGTTCATATCTATCTATCTATCTATCTCTATCTATCCATATCTATCTATCTATCTATCTATCTATCTATCTATCTATCTATCTATCTTATTCTGTTCACATCTATCTGTTTGTCTGTCTCTCTGTGTTTCTCTGTGTCTCTCTCTCTATCTATCTAGCTGAGTCTGTTCATATCTATCTATCTATCTATCTATCTATCTATCTATCTATCTATCTATCTATCTATCTCAGGCTGTTCATATCTATGTGTCTGTCTGTCTGTCTATCTGTGTCTCTTTTTGTTTTTTCTATCTATCTATCTATCTATCTATCTATCTATCTATCTATCTATCTATCTATCTATCTATCTATCTATCTCAGATGTTCTTACCTATTTGTCTGTCTGTCTGTTTCTCTCTCTCTCTCTCTCTCTCTCTTTGTTTTTTCTCTCTCCCCCTCTCTCTCTCTCTCTCTCTCTCTCTATATATATATATATATATCAGTCTGTTCATATCTATCTATCTATCTATCTATCTATCTATCTATCTATCTCAGGCTGTTCATACCTATTTGTCTGTCTGTCTGTCTCTCTCTCTCTCTTTGTTTTTCTCTCTCTCTCCCTCTCTCTCTGTCTCTCTCTCTCTCTATATATATATATATATCAGTCTGTTCATATCTATCTATCTATCTATCTATCTATCTATCTATCTATCTATCTATCTATCTATCTATCTATCTCATACGCATATTTAACCTCGTTCTAAGATCCTGGATCGATCACGCTCGTTTAATCTGCCTCGATTTTCTTCATTTAAATTAAGCAGCCGACCTCTGCCAACTTTGCGACACTTTTTCGTTAACCAAAAATCATTGACGTCTTCTCCGCCCCCACCCACTTTACTCAAATTACTACAACACTTTCAAGAAGCAACGTTTTTAAGCTTCCTTTTTACACTTCTCGTTTTGTCATCTGCAATTGTCTCCTTTCCCCTCTGTTCTTCTTCTTCCTTTTCATCAGCTTTGATATCTCTGTCATCTTCTCTAATTCGACCTCCGCCATCTTGTCGGTTCAAATTAAGCTTCATTTGCTCTTTCCGCTTCCGGTGCTATTTATATTTTAGTTTTATTTATTTTTCCCCCTAATGTCTTCATTTGTCTTTCAATCTTTTCTCTTCATTCTTTTGCTAGTAAAACCCTTTTTTGTAAAATTCTTATTTAACCCATGTATTTTATGTTAACTTTCATCGTTTGCTTTAAAGTCTACCCTTTAAGGCGACCAAATCTATTTTTTGTTTGCCTGTCTAAACATACGTGTCAGCAATTACAATGATGAAGTTTTTGAGGTTTAAAATCTTATTCATTATTCGAAATGTTTTTTCTTTTTTGTATCACTATTAATTACGTCTACCGGCGTGCATATTCAGATAAGTGCCATACGTGATACACACCTGGGCGATCATGTCTTGAAGAAAACATGACTGAGTAGAAGAGTTTCTCGCGGTATGTTGCAATTACTTTCTGCGTTAGACTTGTTGCCAACCAAGGCTTAAAAATCCAATGTGTCCTGCTATTTAACCCATAGCTCGAGAGAGAAACAGTGGATTTATACCTTTTCCAAGGGTATTTGAGCCTATGCAAATAAAAATGCAACGAATTCAAACTCAGTTCTCCGTTTTTTCGTTCCAAACCGATATCCACCCCACCACAAGTCACATCCTGTACATTAAAGAGATTTAATTAAAAGAAAAAAGCTCTCCAACAATGTTCAAAACTTCATCCCCGATAAAGGGTAAACCACCGTTTAATCCGACCTTTGAACTCTATCAAAGACATCATTATCTTTCTTAAGTATCTCGAGTATTCATGCCTAATTGAAATTGCTTAAAAATATATAAAAACAAGGCGTCTACTCAAACACGTGTATCCACAAAAATAACATTTACAAGTAGTAATTTAGGATGAAAGATAAAATCCATTCATTCTACCACATCTGGTCGGGTGCCCCTGCTATTCACTTCGGGGTTATTGACAAAATCCAACGGAGAATCTGTAAGGTGATCGATACCGACTTAGCAGCTCGACTGCAGTCGCTGTCTCACTGGCGTGACGTGGCTTCCCTGTGCCTCTTCTATAAATACTTTCACGGATTCTGCTAAAAAAAAAACTTAGATCGCTGGTACCCCCTAGGTATGAATTTACAGAAGCTACTAGCTTAGCAACTAGGTCCCACCCTTTCACAGTGAAACCGATAAAATATAACCGCAATTTCTACTCTCAACTTCTTTTCACGCACATCCCACCAGTGGAATTCCCTTCCATATACTTGCTTCCCAGACAGTTACAACCTCCAGGAATTTAAATGTATGGTCAATAGATATCTCCTATCACACTAACTCGCATTCATTCTCGCAAGCTCTGTTTTCATATACTCCACCCCCATCCTCGGTTTCCTCATCCGTCTATTACTCTCCTCCTGCCATTTCCTATAACTAACCACTCTTTCTCATCACTTTTCCCTATGTAACCCCCTAACCACTCTTTCTCATCACTTTTCCTTATGTAACCCCCTAACCACTCTTTCTCATCACTTTCCCCTATGTAACTCCCTAACCACTCTTTCTCATCACTTTTCCTTATGTAACCCCCTAACCACTCTTTCTCATCACTTTCCCCTATGTAACCTCATAACCACTCTTTCTCATTACTTTCCCCTATGTAACCCCCTAACCACTCTTTCTCATCACTTTCCCCTATGTAACCTCATAACCACTCTTTCTCATCACTTTCCCCTATGTAACCCCCTAACCACTCTTTCTCATCACTTTCCCCTATGTAACCCCCTAACCAATCTTTCTCATCACTTTCCCCTATGTAACCCCCTAACCACTCTTTCTCATCACTTTCCCCTATGTAACCCCCTAACCAATCTTTCTCATCACTTACCCCTATGTAACCCCCTAATCACTCTTTCTCATCACTTTCCCCTATGTAACCTCCTAACCACTCTTTCTCATCACTTTCCCCAATGTAACCCCCTAACCAATCTTTCTCATCACTTACCCCTATGTAACCCCCTAATCACCCTTTCTCATCACTTTCCCATATGTAACCCCCTAACCACTCTTTCTCATCACTTTCTCCTATGTAACCCCCTAACCACTCTTTCTCATCACTTACCCCTATGTAACCCCCTAATCACTCTTTCTCATCACTTTCCCCTATGTAACCTCCTAACCACTCTTTCTCATCACTTTCCCATATGTAACCCCCTAACCACTCATTTTCATCACTTTCCCATATGTAACCCCCTAACCACTTATTTTCATCACTTTCCCCTATGTAACCCCTTAACCACTCTTTCTCATCACTTTCCCCTATGTAACCCCCTAATCACTCTTTCTCATCACTTTCCCCTATATAACCCCTTAACCACTCTTTCTCATCACTTTCCCCTATGTAACCCCCTAACCACTCTTTCTCATCACTTTCCTCTATGTAACCCCCCTATCCACTCTTTCTCATCACTTTCCCCTATGTAACCCCCTATCCACTCTTTCTCATCACTTTCCGCTATTTAACCCCTTAACCACTCTTTCTCATCACTTTGCCCCTATGTAACCCCCTAATCACTCTTTCTCATCACTTTCCCCTATGTAACCCCCTAACCAATCTTTCTCATCACTTACCCCTATGTAACCCCCTAATCACTCTTTCTCATCACTTTCCCCTATGTAACCTCCTAACCACTCTTTCTCATCACTTTCCCATATGTAACCCCCTAACCACTCTTTCTCATCACTTTCCCCTATGTAACCCCCTAACCACTCTTTCTCATCACTTTCCCCTATGTAACCCCCTAACCACTCTTTCTCATCACTTACACCTATGTAACCCCCTAATCACTCTTTCTCATCACTTTCCCCTATGTAACCTCCTAACCACCCTTTCTCATCACTTTCCCATTTGTAACCTCCTAACCACTCCTTCTCATCACTTTCCCCTATGTAACTCCCTATCCACTCTTTCTCATCACTTTCCCCTATGTAACCCCCTATCCACTCTTTCTCATCACTTTCCCCTATATAACCCCTTAGCCACTCTTTCTCATCACTTTCCCCTATGTAACCCCCTAATCACTCTTTCTCATCACTTTCCCCTATATAACCCCCTATCCACTCTTTCTCATCACTTTCCCCTATTTAACCCCCAACCACTCTTTCTCATCACTTTCCCCTATGTAACCTCCTAACCACCCTTTCTCATCACTTTCCCATTTGTAACCTCCTAACCACTCCTTCTCATCACTTTCCCCTATGTAACTCCCTAACCACTCTTTCTCATCACTTTCCTCTATGTAACCCCCTGACCACTCTTTCTCATCACTTTCCCATTTGTAACCTCCTAACCACTCCTTCTCATCACTTTCCCCTATGTAACTCCCTAACCACTCTTTCTCATCACTTTCCCATATGTAACCCCCTAACCACTCATTCTCATCACTTTCCCCTATATAACCCCTTAACCACTCTTTCTCATCACTTTCCCCTATGTAACCCCCTAATCACTCTTTCTCATCACTTTCCCCTATATAACCCCTTAACCACTCTTTCTCATCACTTTCCCCTATGTAACCCCCTAACCACTCTTTCTCATCACTTTCCCCTATTTAACCCCCTAACCACTCTTTCTCATCACTTTCCTCTATGTAACCCCCTATCCACTCTTTCTCATCACTTTCCCCTATGTAACCCCCTAACCACTCTTTCTCATCACTTTCCCCTATGTAACCCCTTAACCACTCTTTCTCATCACTTTCCCCTATTTAACCCCCTGCGCAACAGTGACTGTGAAATGCCTGCTTGGTTGAAATGATTAAAAAATAACTTCCTTTAAATATACATTTATTTTTAAAAATACGCCAGCGGATCAAAGATTTCCTAAAAATAAATACAGATGAAAACAAATTCCTTAAAATAAATAAAAACAAAGTTTTATTATCAGAATCTTTGTGCTATAATTATGAGGAAATACGAAAGGATTTTTTTTCATTATTTAATCATATTTTTTAATCTCTTTTAGAACTTTCAAAATGTTGGCTAAAATATTTTTATTGCATCATCGGGTAACCATAAATAAGTAGAAGAATTCTTAGCGTTATTTTGCAGTGAACACTCATTGATTTGGAAACTCTTCCAAAAATCAAATAATTATCGGAATTTTATGAAATGTTCAGGATTTATTCATAAATGATATCTGGTAGTACCCTCCTGTTGGGATGGGAATCAACTTTGTTTTAAATATTCCTTAAAGTCATTTTTTGCTTAATTTTAAACTTTTCATGTTTAATTGGTTTTCTTTATTTTTTTAAATTTAGCAGAAATCTCTTTGATTGGTGGATTACTAGTTTCTTTCTGTCTTTTTCACTGGCCCTGTGTTAGATAGTTTGAAATCTCTTTGACTGGACTTTAACTAAGTTAAAATTTAGCAATCCACCACTCTGTTTGTTTTTTTATTTTTATTTTTATTTTTTTCTTAATTGGAGTAGATAGATCTAACTATCGCCCGGTTCACACTCCACCCACGTCTATTAAACAGGTCAAAAGGCTCATCCCCTCGTTCCCTGTTTAGGACGTGGTTTCAATTTTCTCTTACTCTTATGTAGCTCCCTGAACTTCAGTGGCGTTTACGGCTTGCTCGTGGTGCCATGATTAAAATATATATATATATATCTATAAATTACTTTCACAAATCTTCTTTTACAGAAAATCTTATTATTTTTTTGCATCTGCTCTTGCCACCGCTTATTTGATAATATGAAATTTTCAGAAATTTATTTCTGTACGGCGTAATATTTATATTATTTGTAAGCACAAGTCTTTGAAGAATTGAAATCATTTTTTTTTTTTTTTTTTTTTTACAAAATTCGACCCAAAGTTACAGAAAATTTGCTCTGGGCAGCAAAATAAAATATTAAGATATTATTTAATTACAAAAAAAGCTTTTAATTGCTTTTACGCACACGATATATTATGGATTTTTTTTTCATTTTTTTTTTTTTGATATATATGGAAATTTTTAAAAGAATTGTATTTAAATTTTGATTTAGATAATTCATAAACACTTAAATTATATCTCTGTATTTTTTATAGCGGTTGAGCGATATTGCTATTAAGTAAAAACTATATTTACTCTAGTCCTTGACAAATCCAACGGAGAATCTGTAATGTGATTGACCTCGCTCAACTACAGTCACTTTATCACCGGCGCAATGTGGCTTCCCTGTGTCTTTTCTACAAATATTTCACAGCTTCTGCTCCGATGAACTTAGCTCACTGGTGCCCCCTATATATGAATTTACTCGAGCCATAACATTAGCAACTAGGTCCAACCCTTTTACAGTGAAACTAATAAAATGTAAACGCAAATTCTTCTCTAGCAGGTTCTTTTATCGGACTTCCCGCCTGTGGAATTCCATTCCATTTACTTGCTTTCCCAAAAGTTTTAAAAAAATAAAGCTTTTTTTTCGCTAAATATTACATAGTTAGATCTATCTACTCCAATTAAGAAAAAAATAAAAATAAAAATAAAAAAACAATATATTCTCCATGAATTTAAATGTAAAGTCAATAGTCATCTCCTGTCTCACTAACATGCATCCTCTCTCTCTCATGCTTCTTTCTCCGTCCACTCTACTCTGATCAGTATTCCCATCCTTCTCTTGCCCACTTCCTGACACCCCTCTATAATCTGTCATTTTTTCTCATAACTTTCCTCCTATGTAACCCACTGCACTATAATAGCAGTAAAATACATAACTTGGGGCTAAATGATTATAAAGAGAGAGAAAGAGAGAGAGAGAGAGAGAGTTTATAACATGAAATAGCTACTTTTGTAGCGATATTAAAATATATTTATGTTATAAATTCTACTCCACCAGCTTCTTTTCTCGCACTTCCCGCCTGTGGAATTCTCTTACTTCCCCGTCAGCTACAATCTCCAAGAATTTAAATGTAAAGTCAATAGTCATCTCCTATCTCACTAACCTGCATCCTCTCGCAAGCCAGCATCCTCTCTCTCACGCACACACACACTCTCTCTCTCTCTCTCTCTCTCTCTCTCTCTCTCATGCTCCTTTCTCCATCTACTCCACTTTTATCAATATTCTCATCTTTCTCTTACTAACTTCTTGACACCCCCTATAACCTTTAACTCTTTCTCATAATTTTACTCCTATGTAACCGACTGCACTACAGTGGCAGTAAACTGCCTTGCTTGGGGCAATATGATTATAAAAAAAGATTGCTACTATTTGACAACCCGCATCATTTTAAAAGAAATTTTGAATTGTTTTTGTTTCTGTGTAAACGTGCTGATTTTTGCAAATGCGACCGTCCATACAGGGCTTTATCAGAAAATATGAGCGGCAACTCTCGTAAACATCTACCAAGAATATATCGACAAAATCGCGATGGACGTTTAGGCTAGCGGATTTATTTAAATCAATCGCAGAACAGGTTGAGGATAGACTAGCATCATAGCCCGGCGTTGCCCGTGCAACTCAGAACATTTTAGTAATAGGAGAAAATGTCAGTGAGGGGAGTAGATGGAAATCATTTACAGACAGTTGATTTCCTGCATGAAAAAAAAGCTTTATTTTTTTTTAAATTTTATTTTCTGACGTATGATATAGTAAATCTGAAAAAACAGACTTAAATTAAATTAACTATTGGCACATTTTTTTTACATATTTTGTTTTGTTTGAAAAAACACTTTTTTTTAGTATTCCTTTTGTTTCAAAATTACGGGGAAAAATATTCACATTTTTTAATTAACCAAATGAATTTGCAAAACTTCAGAATAAAAATTAAATATAAAGGCTCATTTTTTTTAAAAATTAAAATATATTTTAGTCGCGTTTGACACGTCTTATTTGATTTCTGTGACGTAATCTAGCAACCATCTTAGATCTTAGATATTTTACGGAGCAAATGTAAACAATCTGCACCATTGGCCAAAAAGTGTGAAAGGGAAAATTGCTGAACTTAAAACTCAAAAAGTATGTGTCGACCTGGCTTGCCTATAGATATGTGCCCCATGAAGGTTTGAATGGCGTAGCTTAAAAAATGTAGGCGTGCATAGGGAACAGTCACACACAGACTCACAGATTGCCTTTTATATATATATAGATAACCCAAAGCATTTACTAAGAGCTACAAAGGACAGGAAATTGATGGAGATTCCTGGTCGCCAATGTCACGGGAAGACATTTTAGAGTAAACATGCTCTATATCAGAGATAGAGCGTGTGTAAACATAACGAAGAAAAGAGAGACGGCGGAAGAGAACGCGTAACCTACCTAAAGAGCTTGAGTAAAAGCACAAGGTTTAGGAGAGATAACGAAAAGACAAGATTTCACAAGAGAAACAACAGACAGAAAATTATGCTCTGATTGCAAATATGACGGCACATAGAAGTAGAAGACATGTTTAGGTAAAAGTGCTCAATACGAGAGACAGAGCATGTATAAACTTAATAAAGACTAGAGAAACAGAGGAAAATAACGCATGACCAAAGAATAGATAAGAGTCTCTAAAAACTATAAAGGACATGAAATTTTCATTCAGGGCTACCCATCAATTTCTTGTCTTTTGTAGGAAATTGATGGATAACCCTGATTGACAATATCATCGCACAGGGAAGAAGATATTTCGAGGGAAAAAGTACTCTATATCAGGGATATATATTGTGTCAATATAATAAAGTCAAAAGAGACAGGAAAATAACGCAGAATCCACCTAAAGAGCTTGAGCACATGGTTGAAGAAACAAGGTTTAGTATAAATGACCAAAAGACAAAATTTTACAAGAGCAACAAAGGACAGAAAATTATCGAGATACCTTATTACAATGTGACGGCACACAAAAGAAGAAGACATATTTGGGTAAAAGTGCTCAATACCAGAGACAGAGCGTGTATAAGCTTTTTTTTAATCATTTCACCCTAAGCAAGGTATTCCACTGCCACTATTGCGTAGGGGGTTACATAGGGGAAGGTGGTGAGAAAGAGTGGTTAGATATTGGAAATGTCAGAAGGCGGGTGATAAACGGGTAAGGATGTAGATGGGAAGAGTGTTTGAGAGAATGGATGCGGGTTAGTGTGTTAGGAGGTGTCTAGTGACCTTACATTTAAACTCCTGGAGACTGCAGCTGTCGGGGAAGCAAGTATGTGGAAGGGAATTCCACAGGCGGGAAGTGCGAGAAAAGAAGCTGTTGGAGTAGAAATTGCGGTTACATTTTATCGGTTTCACTGTAAAAGGATGGGACCTAGTTGCTAAATTAGTATCTCGTGCAAATTCGTATCTAGCGAGCACCAGTGTTCTGAGTTCATCGGAGCAGAAGCCGTGAAAGTATTTATAGAAGAGACACAATAAACCACGTTACGCCGGTAAGAGATTGACTGCAGGCGGCCTGCCAAGTTGGTATCGATCACATTACAGATTCTCCGTTGTATTTTGTCAAGAATCCCGATAAGAATAGCAGGGGCACCAGATGTGGCAGCAGTATTCAATACACGGGCGGATGGTAGGTTTATATATGTGCAGGTTTGATTCAGACGGGAATAACTTCCGGGCCTTGCACAGAGAACCGACTTTCATAGCAGCGGATTTAGCAATGGATTCGTTATAGTCTTTCCACTTGAGGTCCGCTGAGAGTGTGAGGCCAAGAAGGCGTAGTGTTTTACTCTCTGGCAGGCAAGCCTGTTCCATGCTAATGGGAGGTAGGTGCGATTGTCTATGATGGTTAATTGATAGCAGCTTCGTTTTGGAGGCATTAAAATTTACGAGCCATTTCATACTCCAGTCCACTACGGATTGGAGGTTCTTTTCAAGCTCGGCAGCGAGGTTTGCTTTGTCGCCCACACCAGATTTTTGATCGAGGCGAGAGTAAACTGTGGTGTCATCGACGTACATGCCTACTTGGGATCTTATGGCATCGGGGAGATCATTAATGTAGATCAGAATAAAGACTAGAGAAGCAGAGGAAAATAACGCATGACCAAACAAGTGATAAGAGTTCCTGAAAACTGCAAAGGACAGGGAATTTTCAGTCAGGGCTACCCATCAATTTTCTATCCTTTGTAGTAAATTGATGGGTAGCCCTGACTGACAATATCACCACACAAAGAAGAAGATATTTCTGGGTAAAAGTGCTCTATATCATGGATACATATTGTGTAAGTATAATAAAGACAAAAGAGAATGGAAAATAACGCATAACCCACGTAAAGAGCTTGAGTAATGTTTGAAAAAACAAGGTTTAGGAGGAATAACAAGATTTCATAAAAGCTACAAAGGACAGAAAATTGTGGAGATCCATGATTGCCAATGTCATAGCTCATAGAAGAAGACACGTTTGGGTAAAAGTTCTCAATAGCAGGGATACATTGTGTACAAACATAAGAAAGACATTAGAAATAGATGAAAATATTGCATAACCTACTTAGAGGTCTTGTGTAAATGGAGGGCGGAACAATGTTTACTAGAGATTAAAAAAACTAGCAGTATAGCCCGGCGTTGCTCGGGTGTAATGAAAGCTTTAAAGCTAATCCATGTTCCTGGAGCTCAGACTCTTTGGACGTTGGCACGTAAGACTAAAAAGCAATAGTTGTTTCCAGTTAAAGCGAAACCGTAGACTGAAAGAAAAATGAATGGATTAAGTCAAATTTTGATTTCCTGGTATCGATATCAAATAAGTTTTCATCGTCGTAAACTGAATTTTGAAGGCTAAATAAGTCCTCTCAGTAAATGGTATCATGACTGAGACTAAGAACTATAATTATACCTACTTAGAGCTAAACCCGAAGCAAAATTTAAAATAAAAGGGCTGAAAAAAAAATAAAGACATACAGGCAGATAAACAGACACACACGCAAACATGTTGCCTTATATATATATATATATATTATCGATTTTCTGTACTATTGTAAGAACTGCAACCTTGAAACTTCTGAATATCGTTTTTTATGTCTTTGCCTATGAGTGTATCAAATTTGATTAAAATCGGACCGCTCCTTCTTTT
Organism: Ascarosepion bandense; assembly: GCA_037127315.1. NCBI lineage: Eukaryota > Metazoa > Mollusca > Cephalopoda > Sepiida > Sepiidae > Ascarosepion > Ascarosepion bandense. Next base: position 2,272,832 of record JBBBDQ010001462.1, on the reverse strand, counting down.
TCGATTATCGATTTTCGATATTTATCGGGGGTACTTTGACAGAAAACCTAGCTAAGAACACTCGCAGACGCTTATAGTATAACTGTGTAAATTTTCAAAAAAATCGGTTCAGCCGTTTCGGAGTCTATAGGTAACGGACACACACACACACACACACACACACAGACAAAGTTCCATTTATAAATAAGTTTAGATTAGATTTAGATTAGAATCAAGATTTTGCAAGAGTTACAAAAAATAGGAAGAGAACCATAATCGCCAACGTTATTAACAACAGAATCAGCAAAAGTTGAAGAAGAAAGAGGCCTATATTCTGATTTCCTTAAAAGTCATGGGGGGTCAAAAGTGAAAGTACAGGTCATAACTTCTCGATCAGTACCGATATAAGTCAAATCCCGAAGTCTCTCAAGAAAAACTTCAAATGTCCAATGTCCTTTTCAACTTGAAAGAAAGTGTAGTCTATATATGAATGAAGGCTTTCCAATCCTCAAAATACCTGGTAAGGGATGGTCAGAAGTCGAAGCGTTCGAAACAACAATTATATTCAAATCACATATCTCCTTACTTCACAAAAATCAAACCACACACGTGGGCAGATGTGTTCGTTGAAATATGAAACAACTACAACCAAAGAACATTCCATATTGTATGATGTATGGAACATAGTGAAAAAAGTCTCGAAAAAGGACATTGTTAATCAGTTAAGTGCCATACGTGATACACGTTCTGGGCGATCATGTCTCGTAAGAGACATGACTTACTGGGCAGAAGATTATCCCACAGTAGGTTGCCATTGCTTTCTGCGGTAGACTGGTTGCCAGCCAAGGTTATAGAACCCAATCTGCCCAGTTGTTTCACTCATAGCTAGTGGGAGAAGAAATGTATTATATTATTACGTAGTAATTTAGTGGGGGGGGGTCAGTTTATTACTTGAAAACAATAGAAAACCGACCCCCTATTTTATGACCAGTAGAAGCCTTAATCAGGATTGTAACTATTGAATTCAGTCAGTCAGTTCGTGCCATACGTGATACACGCTTTGGGCGATCATGTCTCGTAAGAGACATGACTGACTGTGTAGAACTTTATCCCGTAGTAGATTGCCATTGCTTTCTGCGGTAGACTAGTTGCCGATCAAGTCTATAGAACCCAATCTGTCCTATTATTTAACCCATAACTGGAGGGAAGAGACGGATTAATACCTTTACCAAAGCTATTTGTGCGCAAGTGAATGCAAGGAATTCAACTGGATTTCGGAACTACGCAAAAGAGGAAATATTTTTAATACAAATTCTGGCCTCTAAATTTAAAAAGCAGGACGGTTGACAACAAAAATAAAAAAAATAATCGTAATAAAAATGGCGCTCGGGTCTTTCAGAAAACAAAATAAAATAATTACTTCTATTTGCGTGTCTGTTTAGAACATGAATTATCATAGCTCTTTTCGTTTTCCTATCCTTTGTAGATCTTAGTAAAGTTTGCCTTTTTTTCTATATCTCCTTGGTCCTGAACATGACGGTAAACTGCATCCGGCAGCAAGGTCTCTGATTGGGAGTTTGTGAGGAGCATGGAAAAACCTCTTAGTTGTTGTTGTTCTCAGGTCCACCCTGACCCGGAGTGGTAGCACCTATTAGGCAAATAGTTAACCCCCAAATAGTTAACCCCCAAACTGGGGTTAAAACACTATGAAAGTATAAAAATACACTTTTATAGAAATATATGCATAAAACTAGACTTTTATAGAAAAATCTACATTTTTGAAGGAAAGAAATTATTCGCAGTAAAACATTTTGGAAGACAAAACTAGAAAACATTTTCAGTTTTCTACAATAAAAGATTAAAAAAAAACATTTTCAGTTTTCTACAATAAAAGATTAAAAAAAAACATTTTCAGTTTTCTACAATAAAAGATTAAAAAAAAAACATTTTCAGTTTTCTACAATAAAAGATTAAAAAAAAATCATTAAAATCTGACTAAATCAACCTTCTCACTATAACCGAACACTAAAAACAATACCTTAAAACCCCACCTTTTTGGCATTAAATAACCCACAGAGGTGTTGATATGCCGTTAAACAAAACTGAAACTCAAACTCTATATATCCTAATTTCTGTTCTGCCAACGATTTTAAAAAATATCAATAGGTAGGCCATGCGCTGCTTTCCTCTGTACACCAGTATGTCCTGTGAGTATCCAATTTTCTAAACCTTCTTTCCTCATTATTTACCCTAGCAGTTGTCTGTTTTGGTACTACGAAAAAGTGTTATGTGATATTCTAAGCATCCATCTAGAGAACTAGGTTTTTGTTGCCTTAAGTCTCTTTCCAATCTGGGATAACAATGTACATTATTTACTGTTGCAGAAGAGAACCAATATTAAACAATTGTTAAGCATACTTTGTTCTTTGTTTCTAGAAGATTTACATTGCAAATGTCTAAACAATGACCAACACATGGTTTGAAAATCCCATGGATACATAAGAGCATGAAAGAGGCAACGAGATATAAAGACCCTGATGGACTACCCAACAATCAGTACAAAATTTGTTAAATGTGGTACTATACTGTAAAACAGATACCCCCACTTTTCGCTTAAAAGAATGGCATGATGAGAAAAAGACCGAAAACATAATAAAAACAAACTTTTATCATCAAAACCTTTTCGAAGGTGCATCACGATAGTGAAAGATGCCTTCAAAAAGCTAAGCAGAGTACTAAGAAACAAAAAATTTAAATATCTGTAAAATGTTTTAACAGAGGACGGAAAGTGTGATAATAAAATCCAAAGGCTCATCGGGATAGCGAAAGGTGCCTTCAAAAAGCTAATCAGAGCATTGAGACACAGGAAAATTTTAATATCTGTAAAGAGTTTTAACAGAAGACGGAAAGTGTGTCACTGAAATCCGAAGGCTTTTTGAAATAGCAAAAGGTGCCTTCAAAAAGCTAATCAGAGTATTAAGAAAGAGGAAAATTTCAATATCAGTGAAGTATTTTAACAGAAGACGGAAAGTGTGACACAGAAATCCTAAGGCTCATCATGATAGCGAAAGGTGCCTTCAAAAAGCTAATCAGAGTTTTAAGTAAGAGGAAAATTTTAATATCTGTAAAGTGTTTTAACAGAAGACGGAAAGTGTGACACTGAAATACGAAGGCTTTTTGAGATAGCGAAAAGTGCCTTCAAAAAGCTAATCAGAGTATTAAGAAAGAGGAAAATTTTAATATCTGTAAAGTGTTTAAACAGAAGACGGAAAGTGTGATACAGAAATTCTAAGGCTCATCAGGATAGCGAAAGGTGCCTTCAAAAAGCTAATCAGAGTCTTAAGAAAGAGGAAAATTTTAATATCTGTAAAGTGTTTTAACAGAGGACGGAAAGTGTGACACTGAAATTGGAAGGGTCATTGAGATAGCCAAAAATACTTTCAAAAGACCAAAGTATTTTTTTTTATTTTTTTGATATTTTTTAATCTTCTCTAACACTCATGTTCGAAATTTTGTTATTTTTTTTTATACTGTGGACCAACAATTCTTATGGATCTTCTAGCACCTTTTTTTTCTGATAAATATCACGTCAATTTGGAAATCCTTACAAAAACTCTGTGTTTTTGCATAGGAGAGTTCATATATATATATCAACCTGATGCACACACACACAAATATATATATATATATATATATATATATATATATATATATATATAATAAAATAAAATAAATATATAAAATATAAGATATATAAAGTATCTTTTCTGTGATGTATATTTTTTTAACTTCTGTCGGAAAATATCTTGGTTTATTTTGAAATAAAGAAGTTGCCGATGATGCGTGAAATTTCTCTTAAGGATTTCATGTAGAAATGGCCATACAACTCATTTGAACATGGGAATTTATTTTATTTTATAATTGGTTCTGTAATTTAAATATTAATTACATTGAGCCCCCCCACCTTGATCAGTTTTAATATTAATGTAATTAATATCAATTAGGATCGGGACTTTAGGATTTACCTTCCTGCTTTTCCTTTTGGATTAAAGTTTTATATTTAAAAATATATATATATATGTGTGTGTGTGTGTGTGTGTGTGTGTGAGTGCGCGTGAGTGCGCGCGCATCAGGTTATTTTTGGAAAAAGATTAGCACGAACTGCTAAAGTCAGAAAAACTCTTAGAGCAAAAATCCAGAAGGTCAATGAGGCTGTTGAACTCTTACATTAAATATGCCCTGCGAATGTCTATGAACTGAACATTTTAGCAAAAATATTGAATCAAAAAGAAAGAGTTTAAAATTCTGCGACACAAATGAGGAAATTGGGTTCAAATTCGACACTCGTGGGGCATATTTAATGTCAAAGTTCAACAGCACATTGACTTACTTCATGGTCAATACTCTGCTCATATAAAAAAAAAGCTTATGTAGACAAATCACATACACATCACTTGATACGTAATGCAAGGTTAAAAGCTGAAACTGAATATTTTATTATTGCTGCACGGAATCAAAGCTTGCTAACTAGAAGTTACCAAGCATATATAATAAAAATATGTGTTAACTAAAAACGCAGATTCAGAAACGATTGACAGTCAGTTTGCACGGTATTGCAACCCACGGAATATAACATTTGGCATGACAGAGTGGGCCAATATCTACATCTGAAATCCTGCATCTTTTACTGAAACGGAACTATAAAAAAATTTCTAGGAACACCACCCAGACCTGGCTGCAGACATAGGACTCGTAAAAATTTTATAGAACTTCACGACACACACAGACAGATCAATCAAAGCTGATCGCCCAGACATCATGATCAGAGGCCACAAAATTCTTCTTATTGACATGGTAGTCCCTGAAGATTGTAATATTAGGTTGTCCCAAAAGTTCGTAAACACTTGCGAAAAATTGAATGGTCTTTATTTTGAGCAGTCATTTTTGTTGTTTTTGCGAGTAAAATTTCAATTTTTTGCAAGTGTTTACGAACTTTTCGGACAACCTAATATATATTTGAAGATTTTGAAAAAAAAAATCAAAATACAAGGATCTTGAAGTGGAAAATGAAAAAATATGACACATGAAGACATCAATAATTCCAGTTGTAGTTGGAGCCCTCGGATTAGTTGGAAAAGACTCGTGCCATAAAAAATACAAAAAGATTTTACTCCAAATATTACAAAGATCTTCAGAGCAAAATGGATGATCTTAGGTTGCTTTCCTTTTGTTTTTTGTTGTTGTTTTTCGTATACTTGTTTTTTTGTTTTGTTTTTTACAAAATTGATCAGTGAAAGATTTAATGAAGCCTTTTCTGACCTCAAATTACTGATTGAATTCCGGAAGGAAATGTGTATACAACAGAAATCAAATGAAATGATAGTAATAATAATAACAATTGTATTGAAGTCCCGGATGAATGTATGTGGTCATTGGGATTTTTTTTTTAAACAAAAGAATGATCAGTGGAAAATGTCACGAAGCCATTTCTAACCTTCTTCGTAGTAGTAGTAGTAGTAGTAGTAGTAGTAGTAGTAGTAGTACAGTTTCATTATTACATATTTACATTTAACAATAGTAAGCAAATATTCCAATGACAATCATAAATTATAAATGGAGGTCGTTATTTGAAGAATTAAAAGTACATAAACGAAAATATTTCAAACTGTTATTTTTTTAGATTTCACAGAAGCAGACGTAAACACGCTTAAGCGCTTTTTCTTCCTTCTTTTCCAATTCATTGACACCAAACAGTGTCTGATATGGAAACTTTCTAAGCGCAGCTTAGATGTATCACAAGGCCAAAAGTATGGGATACCCAGTGAAAATCGAATTAACTCCTCAATTGTAATGGTTCTAACGAGGCAAGCTTGCTAACCATTGCACCAACTCGAGGGGCCCCGGCATCTCTGCAATGTGTATAGAAAAGAATCAAATGAAATACTACTACTACTACTACTACTAATAATAATAATAATAATAATAATAATAATAATAAATAAGCTTTCTGGACGTGATTATATTTTATTTATGATTTAATTTTTTTCACTGCATTAAAAAATGCATAGTATTTTCTTGTTTTTTATTTGATAATAAACAAGAAAGAGTTAATATTTTTATTTTATTCGACCAATGTTAAATACTTATAAGGATTAATACTTATAAACATTTCTCACTCAGTGAAAAAATGATAATGTTAAAATGATTAAGTCAGAATAATTGTTGAATTTGAAAGATTCTTTCAGCCCCTGTCATGTGATACAACGCACAGTATGAGATTTAGAAGCCTGAAATCAAACTGTTTTTAAATGAAACTATAAAAATCGACATTTCCGTTGTTCTAATCAATAAATTGGACATAAAAACACTCATTAGAACCACGGAAGATGACACAGCAGGGACTGAGTGATCAAAACAACAAAGATAAGGATAGCCGTCCGATTAATACACGTGATCTGTTTCGATAAATCAGACCCAACTAGGAAGGCTGTAGGGTTTGGTTGGATGAAGTAGATACTGTGTATTGGAACAGCCGAAGAAGCATTCCAAAAGCTAAACAGAGTATTAAGAAATAGGAAAATGTCGCTAAAAACATGGAACAGAATACGTGATATCTGACAGGAAGTTGTGGAGAGCCATGGTCAACCTATTTAAAGAGTTTCTGGTCTCCTGTATGGCAGTGAGTGCTAGACGACATCCTCAAAGATGAAGAGGAGACCTGATGAAACAAAAATCTGGCTCTACGGAAGGATACTGAGGATAACCTTGACCGAACATGTAAGTAAAGACGAAGTTTTAGAAAAAATGGAAACAAAAATAAAAATTAATACTTAGCATCAGGAAGAGACAATAATGCAAGTACTCGCGGAACCCGTGGAATTTCCACGGAAGGATAATTATGATTTCCTGGAAAAGGTTTACTTTGTCATACTAGAAATGATAGTAACGTCTTCAAACATAAAGGTATTGGATAATAAAATAACGATAACACAGAGGGTAATTTTATTAAAATATCTATAAAAGTAATGTCCATAGAAGCTACTTTACTGTAATCTTATATTATATTAAGAGGCGTATACACAAACCATTACAGTACGTCGTTTTGTGAGAGATTTTGAAAGAGAAAATGATTTTCTATTATTACTGAAAAATCATGGCTCCTGTGTCCACTGTAAACAGAAAAGACCAACTGAGTAATGGCTAAGGGTGTAGAGGCCAGAAATTTCGTTAATAGGTCCCGGGATACAACAAACCTGCCTATTTTTACTATATTGTACAGTACACACACATATGCACACACACAATTACTGCTACAAAAACCAGCTTAAGCCGCTACTGCTACGGTAATTCTATAGGCTCTCTTCTTCTACTCTCTCACTCTTTACTACCCTTCCGTTTGGCAAAGGTGAGAGAAAGGCTGAGGAGAGTAGCGTTTATAGATTATAAAAAGTTAGAGGGGAAGGAAAAGCTCGTGTAGAGAGTAAGTGTGTTATCTTTCTTCAGTGGAGTAACGGACGGACGAACTAAGTAACTAACTAAGGAAGGAACAAGCAGAATTATTATATGATAATGAGAAAGGAGAGCTTCGAAAACCCGATACCCAGAGGAAAGATAGAAAAACAACGCATAACGTATTTAATGAGTTTGACTAAATTAACGGCAAAGAGCGGCTTAGGAGACGTAACACGGTGGTGTTTATTAAAAGCTAAAGAGGACAGGAAATTGTGAAAAGCCATGATCGCCTACATCCTGAGGGTATACGGCACAATAGATTTGGATCATTTTTGGTTCTCTCTCATCTGATCTCATTACGGCATTCACCCTGCCGGGTTGAACCGGCTTCCTCCCTCATGGAGAAAAATTCATTGGGATTTGTTTAAGGGAAGGGTCCTAAGTCCTACCCTGTGTAGACTGGTTGCCAACTAAGGCTATAGAACCCAAACTGTCCTGCTATTTACCCCATAACTGGAAGGAAGGGATGGATTAATACCTTTCCTAAGGGTATTAGCGCGTAAGTGACTGCAGGACATTCAACCGGAATTCGAACTCGGCTCCCCTATTTCTCGTACGGAGCCGGCATCAACTGCACCACAACGAACATCCATCAGGAACGTTTACAGCACCTGGTATTCCAAAACCGTCACCCATCTAGTACGGACCAGGTTCAACGTTGCTTTTCTTTGGTGATCGGAGGAGAACCGGTGAATTCAACGCGATATGACTGTAAGCAATTTTTGGTTCTGTATTGCACAAAATACATCTATTCCCTCATTTGTTCCAAACGCGTATAAAGACATTTAAAAGAAAACTCATATCTGTTTAATAGCGAAGAGTTCTCAAGAGACATTCTTTCTGAAAAATTAACATATAGCGTTATGTATTACAATACATCAGCGGTGCCTAGATCGTCACGTTCTACTTTGCCAATATCAGTGCTCAATCATCGGTAGGGTTCATTTGACATTGCACCAACTCGAGGGGCCCCGGCATCTTTGCAATGTGTATAGAAAAGAATCAAAGGAAATACTACTACTACTACTACTACTACTATAATAATAATAATAATAATAATAATAATAATAATAATAATAATAATAATAATAAATAAGCTTTCTCAACGTGATTATATTTTATTTATGATTTAATTTTTTTCACTGCATTAAAAAATGCATAGTATTTTCTTGTTTTTTATTTGATAATAAACAAGAAACATGTTCCAAACGCGTATAAAGACATTTAAAAGACAACTCATATCTGTTTAATAGCGAAGAGTTCTCAAGAGACATTCTTTCTGAAAAATTAACATATAGCGTTATGTATTACAATACAGCATGGGTGCCTGGATCGTCACGTACCACTTTACCAATATCAGTGCTCAATCATCGGTAGGGTTCATTTGACATAAAAGTGATAAAACTTAAAAAACGATAGGGTTTAACTCTATGAGTCTTTTAAACATCTTATTGAGCCACATTACAAAACTGATCTCTATGAGTCTATGACTCTATGAGTCTTTTAAACATCTTATTGAGCCACATTACAAAACTGATCTCTATGAGTCTATGACTCTATGAGTCTTTTAAACATCTTATTGAGCCACATTACAAAACTGATCTCTACGAGTCTATGACTCTATGAGTCTTTTAAACATCTTATTGAGCCACATTACAAAACTGATCTCTACGAGTCTATGACTCTATGAGTCTTTTAAACATCTTATTGAGCCACATTACAAAACTGATCTCTACGAGTCTATGACTCTATGAGTCTTTTAAACATCTTATTGAGCCACATTACAAAACTGATCTCTATGAGTCTATGACTCTATGAGTCTTTTAAACATCTTATTGAGCCACATTACAAAACTGATCTCTACGAGTCTATGACTCTATGAGTCTTTTAAACATCTTATTGAGCCACATTACAAAACTGATCTCTACGAGTCTATGACTCTACGAGTCTTTTAAACATCTTATTGAGCCACATTACAAAACTGATCTCTATGAGTCTATGACTCTACGAGTCTTTTAAACATCTTATTGAGCCACATTACAAAACTGATCTCTATGAGTCTATGACTCTATGAGTCTTTTAAACATCTTATTGAGCCACATTACAAAACTGATCTCTATGAGTCTATGACTCTAGGAGTCTTTTAAACATCTTATTGAGCCACATTACAAAACTGATCTCTATGAGTCTATGACTCTACGAGTCTTTTAAACATCTTATTGAGCCACATTACAAAACTGATCTCTATGAGTCTATGAATCTACGAGTCTTTTAAACATCTTATTGAGCCACATTACAAAACTGATCTCTGTAAGGTCTATGACTCTATGAGTCTTTTAAACATCTTATTGAGCCACATTACAAACTGATCTCTGGAGTCTATGACTCTATGAGTCTTTTAAACATCTTAAAATGACTACATTACAAAACGTCTCTTTAGAGTCTATGACTCTGTAGTCTTTTAAACATCTTATTGAGCCACATTACAAAGCCAGTCTCTATGAGTCTGCAGCTCTATGAGTCTTTCAACATCTTATTGAGCCACATTACAATGATCTCTGAGTCTATGACTCTACAGAGTCTACTAAAACATCTTATTAGGCCACGTGCAAAAAACTAGTCTCACAGTCTATGACTCTACAGTCTTTTAAACATCTTATTGAGCATTACAAAACTGATCTCTCAAATTATGACTCTACGAGTCTTTTAAACATCTTATTGAGCCACATTACAAAACTGATCTCTATAGTCTAAGCTCTGAATATACAAGTAACCTCTTATTGAGCCACATTACAAACTGATCTCTGAGTCTATGACTCTGGGAGTCTTTTAAACATCTTATTGAGCCACATTACAAAACTGATCTCTATGAGTCTGACTCTATATGGTCTTTTAAACATCTTATTGAGCCACATTACAAAACTGATCTCTATGAGTCTATGACTCTGTAAGGTCTTTTAAACATCTTGTCTGACCTGTGCAAAACTGATCTCTACGAGTCTATGACTCTATGAGTCTTTTAAACATCTTATTGTTCACATTACAAACTGATCTCTACGAGTCTATGACTCTATGAGTCTTTTAAACATCTTATTGAGCCACATTACAAAACTGATCTCTACGAGTCTATGACTCTATGAGTCTTTTAAACATCTTATTGAGCACATTACAAAACTGATCTCTATGAGTCTATGACTCTATGAGTCTTTTAAACATCTTATTGAGCCACATTATTTTAGAAACTGATCTCTGCAGAGTCTGACTCTATAGTCTTTTAAACATCTTATTGAGCACACATTACAAAGAAACTGATCTCTACAAGGTCTATGACTCTACAGATACTTTTAAACATCTTATTGAGCCACATTACAAACTGATCTCTATGAGTCTATGACTCTACGAGTCTTTTAAACATCTTATTGAGCCACATTACAAAATGGTCTCTATGAGTCTATGACTCTAAGGTCTTTTAAACATCTTATTGAGCCACATTACAAAACTGATCTCTGGAGTCTATGACAAAGTCACCAAGCATCTTATTGAGCCACATTACAAAACTGATCTCTATGAGTCTAGAAGCTCTACAAGGTCTTTTTAAACATCTTATTGAGCACATTACAAAACTGATCTCTGAGTCTATGAATCTACGAGTCTTTTAAACATCTTATTGAGCCACATTACAAAACTGATCTCTATGAGTCTATGACTCTATGAGTCTTTTAAACATCTTATTGAGCCACATTACAAAACTGATCTCTATGAGTCTATGACTCTATGAGTCTTTTAAACATCTTATTGAGCCACATTACAAAACTGATCTCTTTGAGTCTATGACTCTATGAGTCTTTTAAACATCTTATTGAGCCACATTACAAAACTGATCTCTATGAGTCTATGACTCTATGAGTCTTTTAAACATCTTATTGAGCCACATTACAAAACTGATCTCTACGAGTCTATGACTCTACGAGTCTTTTAAACATCTTATTGAGCCACATTACAAAACTGATCTCTACGAGTCTATGACTCTACGAGTCTTTTAAACATCTTATTGAGCCACATTACAAAACTGATCTCTACGAGTCTATGACTCTACGAGTCTTTTAAACATCTTATTGAGCCACATTACAAAACTGATCTCTATGAGTCTATGACTCTACGAGTCTTTTAAACATCTTATTGAGCCACATTACAAAACTGATCTCTATGAGTCTATGACTCTAGGAGTCTTTTAAACATCTTATTGAGCCACATTACAAAACTGATCTCTATGAGTCTATGACTCTATGAGTCTTTTAAACATCTTATTGAGCCACATTACAAAACTGATCTCTATGAGTCTATGACTCTATGAGTCTTTTAAACATCTTATTGAGCCACATTACAAAACTGATCGTCCTAATCCTGATTAATAGAGCGAGAAGCAGATTCAGACCAGAGATAGGACATGATCAGTGCGGGTTCGTCAAAGACACTAGAACAAGGAATGTCATATTTATGATTAAGAAGCTCTCCGAAAGGGCAATACAAATGAAGAATAAATTGTACTTATGTTTTATCGATTATGCGAAGGCGTTCGACAAAATACGCCACAAAGAATTGATGCATATGCTCAGCAGCCTCGACATATTTGGGAAAGACATAAGAGCAATCAGGAATCTCTACAGGTAGGAAACTGCCTGCGCACGGACAGGTAACGAATTCAGCAGATATACAAAGGGCCGTAAGACAAGAATGTGTCTTTTCACCGGATCCATTCAACTTGTACAGCGAGACTATTCAGAGGACCCTAGATGTTATGCCAGGATTCGTCATCGGAGGCCACAATCTAAACAACATAAGATACGCAAATGATACAGTTCTGATAGCAGACACGGAAAGGAAACTACAAGACCTCCTACAAAAGGTAGCTGAAGAGAGTGACAAAAAAGGACTACAAATAAACTGCAAGAAAACCGAATGTATGGTCATCAGCAAAAGAACAGCCCAAAATGCCAAATACAGGTTGGGGGTACTAAAATCAAGCAGGTACAAACATTTAAATACCTGGAAAGTGTTCTAACAGAAGACAGAAAGTGCGAAAGAGATTCAAAGGCGAATTGGTATGGCGTAGGACGCGTTCCAGAAGCTGAGTAGAGTATTAAGAGACAGGAAAATTTCGCTAGAAGCAAAGAAGAGAGTACTGGATTGTTATGTGATGTCATTTTTTCAATATGGCAGTGAATGTTGGACAATATCATCAAAGATGAAGGAAAAACTTGAAGCAACTGAAATGTAGTTCTACAGAAGGATGCTGCGGATATCGCTAGAAACAAAGAAGAGAGTACTGGATTGTTATGTGATGTCATTTCTTCAATATGGCAGTGAATGTTGGACAATATCATCAAAGATGAAGGAAAAACTTGAAGCAACTGAAATGTAGTTCTACAGAAGGATGCTGCGGATATCGCTAGAAACAAAGAAGAGAGTACTGGATTGTTATGTGATATCATTTCTTCAATATGGCAGTGAATGCTGGAATATATCATCAAAGATGAAGGAAAAACTTGAAGCAACTGAAATGTGGTTCTACAGAAGGATGCTGTGGATATCTTGGACCGAGCATGTGAACAATGATGAAGTTTCGGAAAGGATGGAAATGAAAAGAAATTAATACTGAGCATCAGGAAAAGACAACTAAAGTTCCTGGAACATTTAACAAGGAAGAAGGGCTTGGAGAACTTGATACTAACAGGCCAGATAGAGAGAAGGAGAGACACAGAAGAAAACAGTGTGTAACATAATTGATTGGACTGATTTGGTGTATGGCATAACGAGTGGTGTAACAGGAGAAAGCGTGATAAGAGCCACCTGGGATAGGGAGACGTGAAAGGCCATGATTACCTACGTCCTGAAAGGACAAGACACATAGAAGAAGAAGAAATTGCATTATGGGATGGAATCTCATGAAGAGCTTCCTATATAACCGAAAATTAAAACCAAAGCTTCTATGTCTGTTTGAAGTAAGATGCATTATAGGATTAAATAATTTGTGCCAAAAAGTTCAAGCTAATGTTTCTTTGTCTCTTTTAAAAGTCCCACATACATTAAGCAATTGCATATTTAAAAAAGTCGCCTATTCGACCCTAAATTTAATTCAAGAACTCTTTGTCTCTTAAACCTATATTATGGAATAAAATATTTGAAAGTGTAGGATATACAACCCCGAATTTAAAACAAGGCTCCTTAATTTGTTTTAAACCTCTCAGATACATTATGGAATTGAATATTTGAATGTTTTGGATATGCAACCCCAAATTTAAACCAAGGCTTCTGGATGTGTTTGAAAACTCTCAGATGCATTATGGGATTTAAAGTATTTAAAAGTCACGTTTACAAATTCAAATTTAAGCCAAAACATCTTCGTCTCTTTAAAAAGTCTCAGTGGCACTATGTGATTGAATATTTTAAAATATCACCGAAACGATCCAAATTTAAACCTAGTTTCTTGTCGCTTTTAAACCTCCAAGGTTTATTCTGAGATTAAATATTGAGAAGTGTCTCCCGATACAACCCAAATATAATCTAAGAAGTCTTTCTCGCCTTTAATACTCTTATATGCATAATGAATTAGTTTTCTTATTTTTATTAATTTTATGCAGAGTATGTTAACACTCTTGACTCCCGACATCGTTTTTCTTTAATATCTGTGAATTGCACGACACCTTGAGAGATATAGTGAAATATTTATCTCTATTTTCTCCATATTGTTGAATTCAGAGTTGTCTCTCAAAACTGGCAAAAGAACGTAGTCTACCATGTTATCTAACCCATATTTTAGATTTTAGTTGTATTTCATTGTCATAATTCTTTAGAGTAAGTATTAATGGCTCTTTCCTATAGTAAAATTTAGAATTTCCCATACATTTTTGGAAAAATAATAGAGTGGTTTCATGTTCTTTCTTTAAATTCAGAGTTGTCCTTATTTTTCTACCAAGTATTTTATTTTAAATACAATTAAAATTGTATTTTAATCTGACCATTTAAAGCCCAGATTACAATTTTAAATTTTAATCTGGCCCTTTAAGGCCCAGATCAAAATTTTAAATTAAGAGTTGTCCTTATTTTTCTACCAAGTATTTTATTTTAAATTAAGAGTTGTCCTTATTTTTCTACCAAGTATTGTATTTTAAATACAATTAAAATTGTATTTTAATCTGGCCCTTTAAGACCCAGATTAAAATTTTAAATTAAGAGTTGTCCTTATTTTTCTACCAAGTATTTTATTTTAAATTAAGAGCTGTCCTTATTTTTCTACCAAGTATTTTATTTTAGATAAAGAGTTGTCCTTATTTTTCTACCAAGTATTGTATTTTAAATACAATTAAAATTGTATTTTAATCTGGCCCTTTAAGGCCCAGATTAAAATTTTAAATTAAGAGTTGTCCTTATTTTTCTACGAAGTATCTTATTTTAAATACAATTTTCGGTAGCTAGAGGGAAAAAAGATGTGTTTGTGCCTCTCACAAGGACTTTATCGCAAAGGGATTGACATAATTTGAACTTTTTTTCAATTATCTCACGACAAGCAAGGCAGGACCGCCAGTAATGCACATTGAAAGAAAAAACTGGGTACAGTGGGTATTGGATGTGCCTTGTGGTACAGTGGATATCGGCTCGGAACGAGAAACCGGGGAGCCGAGTTCGAATTCCAGCTATCTCCATTGTATTCACTTACGCGCAAATACCCTTGGGAAAGGTATTAATCCGTCTCTTCCTTCCACTTATGGGTTAAATAGCAGGACAGATTGGGTTCTATAGCCTTGGTCGGCAACCAGTCTACCGCAGAAAGCAATGGCAACCTACTGTGGGATAATCTTCTGCCCAGTCAGTCATGTCTCTTTCGAGGCATGATCGCCCAAGCGTGTATCACGTATGGCACTTAACTGACTGACAGTGGTTATTGAAGAAAGGATAACAGATGAATAGGATTCAAGAAAATAGAAGATGGCAATTAAACAAGTAAACGGAATCTTGTGCCGCACTGAAATTCATGCTCTCGGGGTACTAGGGAAAGAGGCTCATCATAGCAGTAGTCATGAAAATATTTGTAAAAAAAAAAAAAAAGACAGATTGGAGCCCATTTAAGTATTAATTCCTTTTATACTAAAAGCTGAGTATCTTTTATCCAAAAATTCAAAATCTGAATATCTCCAGAATCCCAAAACTTCCGAAAGTTATGGTTAGTTCAACATGTGTCCTTTTTTTTTTATCTTATTCCGGCAAACAGTAAGGCTCCGGAGAGATCCGAACACACGACCTCCAGTTTAGTATACTGGCCTTCTAACAAACATACGACAAAGTGACAACTATTGTTTACATGCCCGGAACAACGGAAATGAATTCATAATACGTCTTCTTTTCTTTAAGTTTCCCCTTGTAATAGTCAGTCAGTTAAGTGCCATACGTGATACAGAAAGAGACATGACTGACGGGGCAGAAGATTATCCCGCAGTAGTTTGCCATTGCTTTCTGCGGCAGACTGGTTGCCGACCAAGGCTATAGAACCCAATCTGTCCTGCTATTTAACCCATAAAGGACAATAAGAGTTATGAACACTCAATCTCTAATTTACAAAACAGGCGTTGTAACCCACTGAGCAGACGTTACGCTATAACTTACATTTTTTTGTTTTTTCGGCGATAATACGACAAAAGTTGATTTACTAAGCGCCGATTAGGTGTTGGACAAATCCGAAAGTATAGGGGGGTATCTAATGAGGATCGAACTCACTACTCAGTTGTAATAGGCTCTAGCGAGACAAGCTTGCTAGCCATTATACCACGTCGGGGTGCCCTAATACATAATACATAAGGATGACAACGGCAATGCTCTGGAGGGATTCGGATTCTCGACCGACATTTTACAAGACTCGCGCTCGAACAAGATGAACATTTCAGAAAGTAACATGGTTACCCGTCGCATGATTATTGCGTTGCAAAGTTGCAAATAAAGTACCGACATTTTTTTCAGTTTTCATTGCATTTAACTGCAAACAGTATCCATAATTTGTTTTTATACAAATACGTTGCCTGTGTAAATTGTAACATTTTAATCAAAACACGACATCATTGATAGTAGACTGATAGCTTACCAAATTTTACTTCTCACACTCACAGTGATGTTATCGACAATGTACCCTCTCCATCCAATTTCATACAGCTGATGCTTAAAGTTGCATATATATATATATATATATATATATATATATATATATATATATATATATATAAACTTATTTATAAATAGAACTTTGTGTGTGTATGTATGTCTGTGTGTGTGCGTGTGTCCGTTGCCTATAGACTCCGAAACGCCTGAATTGATTTTCTTGAAAATTTACACAGTTTTACTATAAGCGTCTGCAAGTGTTCTTAGCTAGGTTTTGTGTCGAGGTACCCCCGATAAATATCGAGAATAGATAATCGAAAAAATCGGGTTATAGAAGGAGTGGTCCGATTTTGATCAAATTTGATACACTCATAGACAAAGACATAAGAAACGATATTCAGAAGTTTCAAGGTTGCAGTTCTTACAATAGTGCAGAAAATCGATAATATATATATATATATATATATATATATATATATATATATATATATATATATATAAAAGCCAAGATGTTTGTGCGTGTGTGTATGTTTATCTGTCTGCATGTCCTTTATAGAAAACGACAGTTTTTATCCGATTCTCACCAAACTTCAGACAAATATTATTTAGGCTGAGTCTAAGCTCCAGGACCATGGATTAGTTTTAAAGTTTTTATTACACCCGAGCAACGCCAGGTTATACTGCTAGTGTCTTTATAATTTTACTTTAAAGATGTATTTAAACATTTTTTTTAGTATAGTATTAATTGTCATTTTCTATATTGTTAGTAATTTTACTATAAAAATGTACTGTTGAATTTTGTTTTGGGGTTCACTATTTACCTACAGCTTAATCCCTAACAGGTCCTACCACCCCAGGTGAGGGTGGACCTGGAAACAACAGCAATTAAAAGATGTTTCCACATTCATCAAAACCTCCTAATCAAATGCCAGATGTAGTTTATCGTCTTACCAAGGTTGGGCTTGGGAATGGAACCCAAGCATAAACACGATATCTCTATACATTTCATAACACAATTTATACATATACCCTGAAGGTACTTTTATCCTTCAGCTTCTTTGAAATTCCTTTTATTCCCTGACAGCTATAATCTCCAAGAATTCAAATGCAATGTCAATAACTTATCTCCTTGTCTCGCATCCTTTCTCTGACATTTCTTGTATCATGTTATTTTCCTTTTTCACTCTACTCTCATGCAGCTCTCTTCACACCAGTGATCTCAACCTTCTCTTATCCATTCTGTAGCACCCCCTCTAACTTATTCCTCTTTCTCATCACTCACCTCTTATGTAACCCCTTGTGCAGCAGTGGGCTAGACTGCCTTGCTTGGGGTGAAATGATTAAAAAAATGTATAAACAGAAAGTCGTTTTATATAAAACTAGCATCATAGCCCGGCGTTGCTTGTGCAACTCGGAACATTTTTTAATTAAAAGATTAATGAAGCGTATTGGGATTTCGGAGCACTTGCAGTCGCTGCCACATTTTAAAATTCTGTTATATAAAAAAATAATTATATAAAGAATTGTTGTTTAAAAATTGTTAAAAAATTCCTTAAAAAAAATGTATTTTCTTTTGTTTTGCGTAAACGTGAGTTGATGTCTTGTGTGGCATTGTAAACATCATTGCGTTCGTTTTTGTTTCAAAATTACGAGGGAAAATATTTGCATTTTTTTGTTGAATAAATGAATTTCAGAAATGTTCGAAGAATATTTAAAAATGTAGACATTTAGTTTTAGATGAAAGTTACATTAATGCCACACGAATTACAGACAGCTGATTTCCTGCATGAAATATTTAGCGAAAAAAAAGCTTCATTTTTTTAATTGTATTTTCTGAAGTATGAAATATTAAAACTGAAAAAAAAAGATTTAAATAATTAAATTAATCATTGCCACTTTTCTTTTTACATATTTTGTTTTTGTTTGAAAAAACATTTCCTTTTTTTTTAAATATTTTTTTTTGTTTCAAAATTACGGGGAAAAAATATTTACATTTTTTGTTGACGAAATGAATTTTTAAAACATCGTAATAAAAATTAAATATAAAACCTCATTTATTTTTTAGTCGCGTTTGACACGTGTGATTTGATTTCTGTGACGTAATTTAGCAACCATCTTAGCCTTAAATGTTTTACGGAGCAAATGTAAACAATCGGCTCCATTGGCCAAGAAAGTGTGAAAGGGAAAATTGCTGAACTTAAACTCAAAAACTATGTGTCAGCCTGGCTTCCCAGGAGATATGTGTCCTTAGAAAGTTTGAATGGCGTAGATTAAAAAAATGTAAGCGTGCATAGATTACAGTCACACACGGACTTACAGATTGCTTTTATATATAAAGATTTAATAAATTTTATGTACATAGAAATGCAAATATGCTAGTTATGTAAGACTGACATAGACTAGGATTTCATGTAAATATAATGTTTGTATTTCTGTACCTGTACAAATTGACATGATCATAAATACAAATATACATATATACATATACATATTATTAAGAACATACCGGTAGGAGCCCAAAAACATATCCATACGCAGGAAATTCATGTTTTAATGTATCAATATGTTTTTGAGCTCCTTCAGGTATGTGAATTTTTGCACCATATTTGAATTAATAAATTTTCAGTTTTGATCGTTGCTGATCAGGCGAAAATTTTCTCGCTGAATTAGCTATTAAACAGAATGTAATTTTCGGTATTTATTGATATAATATATATATATGGCTCTGTAAATAGATATTACTATTTACATCGAGCCCTACCCTAGGGATCATTTTAAATATTGATAAAATTAATATTAATAGGATCTGGTTTTGGAAATTTTACCTGTAAACATTTCCTTTTTTTTATTTAAAATTATATATATATATATATATATATATATATATATATATATATATATATATATAAGCTTGTGGTGTCGACATAGAAGAATCCAAAGTAGTATCCTGTACATAAAGTGGTAGGATAAATTCTTGACAATAAAATCTTCTCTACAATAAAGACGGAAGCTGGTGATGGTTCGCCTGAAATATACTTCCGATTTACTATGAAATAACGTGTCTGCCTTAATTTTTTCATATATATATATATATATATATATATACTGGCAGTATCCATAGTCCTGGAGCTCAGACTCTTTGGACGTTGGTACGAAAGATTAAAAAGCAATAGTTGTTCCCAGTTAAAGCGAACCCGTAGACTGAAAGAAAAATGGACTAAGTCAAATTTTGATTTCCTGGTATCGATATCAAATAAGTTTTTTCGTCGTAAACTGAATTTTGAAGGCTAAATAAGTCCTCTGAGTAAATGGTATCATGGCTGAGACTAAGAACTACAATTATACCTACTTAGAGCCAAACCCGAAACAAAAACTAAAATGAACGGGCTGAAAAAATACAGACATAGGTAACGGACACACGCACACACACACACACACACACACACACACACACACACACACACACACACACACACACACACACACAGACAAAGTTCCATTTATAAATAAGTTTAGATTAAAGCCCCACTCATTTACAGTTAAATCAACCAAACGCAGCTGAGAATTCTACTCCACCAGCTTATTTTCTTGCATTTCCCTCTTGTGGAACTCTCTTCCATATACTTGTTTTCCTGACGGCTACAACTTCCAAGAATTTAAATGCAACCACTTGACACCCTGTATATCGTTTCCTTTCTCTCTTCTATGTTACGTGTTCCTTCATGATCTAGGCGATAATATCCCGATGAGTATCAGATTCTCCAAGCCCTCATTCCTCATTTCTTTTCTCGCACTTCCCGCCTGTGGAAATCCTTTCCGTATATTTGCTTTCTTGACAGCTTCAACCTCCAGGAATTTAAATGCAATGTCAATTCCCATCTCTTATCCACTTGACTCCAATCCTTTTTACATCACTTCGTGTATCTTGTTCTTTTCCTTTCTTTCTATCTTCGCAACTGTCTTCACTCCTGTGTTGCCATCCTTCTCTTGCTCCTTTCTTTGACACCCCCTGTAAGTGTCTCGTCTTTCTCTTCACTCTCCTCCTATGTACTCTTATTTTACTCTTATGTAGCCCCTCTACGCATTAGTGGCGGTACCGCCTTGCCTCGGGTGAAAAGATTGAAGAAAACAATTTTGTCGTAAAATTATCAGCAATAACTTTTTTTTAAATTGCCAATAAACTAGGGTCAAACACTATGAAAATTTGAGTTTAAGTTTTGTTTGACGACATATCAACCTCTGTGGGTTATTTAATGCCAAAAATTTTAAAGGTATTTTATTAATGTTCAGTTATAGTGAGAAGGTGGATTTAGTTAGAATTTGATGAAAAAGAATTTTTTTTTAATTTTTTTTTTTGTAAAACTGAAGATATCTTCTAGTTGTGTATTCAAAAATATATTGCTGGTAATAATTTTTTTTCTTCAAAGATGTGTTATGGTAATCTTCAAAAATGTATTGTCGGTAATATGTTTCCTTAAAAAATGTATATTTTTCCTATAAAAGTCTATTTTTATACTTTTATAGTGTTTCAACCCCAGTTTGGGCGTTAACTATTTGTCCATAGCTGAGACCCTCACAGGTGCTACCACTCCGGGTCAGGGTGGACCTGGGAAGAACAGCAATTAAGCGGTAGGTCTATGCTCCTCACAACCTCCCAATCAGAGGTCTTGCTGTCGGATGCAGTTTACCGTCATACCCAGGACCAAAACTGGTCCGACACAGAGACCTAACCTTCCTAGCAGTAGATGCAGCAATAGATCCGATATACTCGTTCCACTTCAGGTCGGTTGAAAAAGTGAGGCCAAGGAGGCACAGTGCTGATGGCTGGCCGGAAAGGTTCTCTATGTTGGCTAAAAAAGAGCAGTTTTCTTTCAGAAGGATTAAATGTTAAATTTTTAATGTTCACTTATAGTCAGGAGGCTGATTTTGTCAGATTTTGATAAAGAAATTTTAAATTTTTAACTTTTTTAATTTAGAAAACTGCGGATGTCTTCTAGTTTTGTATTCAAAAGTGTATTGCTGGTAATAAATGTACTATGGTAATATTTTTTTCCTTCAATAATGCATTGTTGGTAAAATTTTTCTTTCAAAAATGTATCTTTTTCTATAAAGTCTATTTTTATGGATATATTTCTATAAAAGTATTTTAATACTTTCATGGTGTTCTGACATCAGTTTGGGTGCTAATCTTTGTGCCCATAGCTGGGACCCTAACAGGTGCTACTACTCCGGGTCAGGGTGAACCTGAGAACAACAGTAATGAAGAGGTGGTTCCATGAGCCTCACAACATGACAATTAAAGGCCTTGCTGCCGGATGCAATTTACCGTTATACCCAGGACCAGACACTATGAAAGTATAAAAAAATATATTTTCATACTAGAAATACCACCAATAATTTTTTGGAAAGACACATATTTAAAAAAAAATTAACACCCAATGTGAACACAAAATACCATAGATGCTATGCCTTGCCTAATTCTGGTAGCAAACGCCCTCTTAGCTTCGTTCAGTACTTTTTTACACTTGTTCCGTGCTGAGGCGAAAAGGCGCCTGTTTTGGTTCGACGAGTAGCTTCGATAGAGCCGGAAGAAATGGTTCCGGTGAGCAATGGCGACCGAGCAAGCGGGTGAGAACCAGGGGGACGAATTTGGTTTTAGTTGGAATTTCCTGACCGAGATAAAAGCATCGATGCCGGCCTTAACCCAAGAGGAGACCTCGGAGGCACAGTCTTCGACAGGAAGATCGAAGACGTTGTTCCAGAGGACGTCGCAGAGGAAGTCTCTGAACGAGTCCCAGTCTGCTCTTTGGTAGCAGTATAATATTCTGCTGGTCTGGTTTTCTTGGGTATAGTTAGTGCGGATTGAGATGTTGACGGAGACTACGGCGTGGTCAGAGTTTCCGAGGGGGCAGAGTTGCCTGGTAGTGCAGGAGTCTGGGATGGAGGTAAAGCAAAGGTCGAGTAAAGAGTCCCTTCCGTTAGGGTTTTTAGAGAAACGCGTGGGGAAGTCCACCACTTGCGTTAGAGCTTGGGTTATTGAAAAATACATGGTGCGGATCCCAGCAAGGTCGGTGGCTGAGTTTTCAAGCCACTTGGTGTGGTGGGCGTTAAAATCGCCAAACACAAATATGTGGGCAGATGGGTGAGAAGAAATGGCCCTGTCGATATTAGTAGAGATGCAATCAAGTACCGTACAGTCAGAGGAGGAGGGGGAGCGGTAGAGGAAGAAGAGATAGCTAACCGAGCTTAGAAGTGAGAGGCGGAAGCACATGAAGGAATGATCAAGGGATTCAAGAGATGTGACCCTGGCTAAGGGAAGTTGTTCGCTGACATATACACCAAGCCCATGCATATGGATATTGGAGTCCTTCCTGAAGAGGGGAAGGTAACCAGGAACGAACAGCTCCGAAGAGGGGATAGAAGGGTCAAGGTTAGTCTCACATATAGCTAAGATATCGGGTGAGTTAGTTAGAAGGAATGATTCTACACTATTAAAGTTACTGCGAATACCTCGTATGTTTGTGAAGGAAACGCAGATAGGTTTGAGCGATTTATGACTAGCTGGTTTAGGCTTGCTGTTTTGTTTGTTTAATTTCATGCTGGTTATATTTGTGGATAGAGAGAGGTCTAGAGTAGGATCAGATGGTCGTTAATTGCAGCAGGTGAAGGATGTTGAATGGCACCGCCTGCAGCATAATGTGGCCTCGGGGTTGCCCATCGGAAATTCATGCAGGGACGCCCGTCCATGCGCGAAATGGCACGACAGGAACCCCGATATTATTAAACTGTTGATCAGAGCAGCCTCTCAAGACGCTACGCAAGAGTTCGGGCTCCTAACTACCAGTCGGAAGCAGCAACCAGGAAACTGTCAAACCCCCACTAATCAATGAGTTTGAAGTTCTCACCTACTCAGCGGACAAGGCTGAATGCTTTGCCCGTAGATTCTCAACCAATTCGACACTGGACTCGTTAGGAATACCTACACCAGACTTCCCACCCAGAACTAAGGCTCAACTAAATAACGTCCACACTACACCCTCGCTGGTCGCCAAGATAAATGCACAACTTGACCCACACAAAGTGAGCGGCGGTGACGGAATCCCAGTCATAGTACTGAAGAAATGTGCCCCAGAACTCTCCTCTGTCCTCTCTAAACTCTATAACCTCTGCCTATCTGCTTCCTGCTTTCCTGCCTGTTGGAAGTCCTCCTGCGTAGTTCCTATATTTAAGAATTCTGGCGAACCCTCAGACCCCGCCAATTAATGTCCTATTAGTCTCCTTCCGATCTTTGGCAAAGTTTTCGAAGCCATTATCAACGCCGAGGTGATTCAGCAGGCTTCTCTCTGACAAACAGTACGGGTTTCGCTTCACCAAGTCTACTGCTGATATGCTAACGACCATTACCGAGTACCAGGCACTTGACAAGAATGGTGAAGCCCGAACCGTTGCCTTGGATATCTCCAAAGCGTTCGACAGGGTCTGGCATGCTGGCCTCTTGTGCAAACTGCGGAGCTACGGGATAACTGGACATCTGTTTGACCTCATCCAGTCTTTCCTCTCTAACCGCACATTGAAGGTGGTATTGAATGGGCATGCCTCCCAAAACTACCATACGAAACATACAGGGTTCTATCCTGGGTCCCACGCTCTTTCTGATCTACATTAATGATCTCCCCGAAACCATTAGATCCCAAGTTGGCATGTATGCCGATGACACAACAATCTATTCTCGCATCGATCAAAAACCAGGTGTGGACGACAAAGTGAACCTCGCTGCCGTACTTGAAAGGGACCTCCAATCCGTAGTGGCCTGGGGTAGGAAATGGCTGGTAAATTTCAATGCCTCTAAAACGAAGCTGTTATCAACTAACCACCATAGCGGACCTCAAATGGAATGACTATATCGAATCCATTGCCAAATCTGCTGCTATGAAAGTCGGCTCTCTGTGCAGGGCCCCGAGGTTTTTCCCATCTGAATCTATTCTGCACATATACAAATCTACCATCCGCCCGTGTATAGAATATTGCTGCCATATCTGGCCGGGTGTCCCTGCTGCTCTCCTTGGGCTTCTTGACAAAATACAAAGGAGGATCTGTAACGTGCTTGATACTGACTTGGCAGACCGGCTAGAAACACTCTCTCACCCGCGTGATGTGGCTTCCCTGTGCCTCTTCTACAAGTACATTCATGGCTTCTGCTCCGATGAGCTTAGATCACTGGTGCCGCCTAAGCAGGAATTTACACAAGATACTAGATTAGCAACTAGGTCCCACCCTTTTACAGTTAAACAAATAAGATGTAACCGTAAATTCTACTCCAACAGCTTCTTTTCTCGCGCTTCCCGCCTGTGGAACTCTCTTCCACAAGTCTGCTTTCCAGACAGCTACAATCTCCAGGTGTTTAAATGTAGGGTCAATAGACACCTCCTATCACACTAACTCCCAGTTATTCTCACAACACTCTCATCTACCCAACCCTCATTCTCGGTATCCTTACCCGCCTATCACCCACCCTCTGACATTTCCTATATTTAATCATCCTTTCTCCACTCTATGTAGCCCCCTGCGCAGTAGTGGCAGTGACATGCCTTGCTCGGGGTGAAACGCTTATAAAAAAAAAAAAGTATAAATATACATTTTCGAAGTAAAAAAAAAAATACCAGTAATATACTTTTTTTAATAAAAATTATCAGCAATATATTTTCATAAAATAAGCTATAAATGCGCCCAAGAAAATTAAATTTTGGTATTAAATGACCCAATGACAAACAAAGAAACAAAATATTCACAAGCTGTCCCATTTTATATATTCTACGAGGGTCATTCCATAAATAAGGTGAATTTTTCGGTATCAGAACTTCTAATACAAAGCTTACTTTGTTTATTTTTCAACGTAGTCTTCTGGCAGTGTCCCACACTTTTCCAATTTGTGCACAAGCTTCCGTATTTCCTCGGCGTAAAAATCTTTGGACTGATGTCTCAGCCAATCGCTCACAGCACTTTTGACTTCATCGTCACTTTTAAACTTCGTGCCTCTCGTGAACGCTTTCAAGGGACCAAACAGGTGGAAGTCTGAAGGGGTAAGGTCTGGGCCGTCAGCAGGATGAGGGAGCAGTTCCCAGCCCAGCTCAATGTTTGTGCTCTGCATTAAGCATATTTGGCACCCACCGGCAGCTGACATTCGAGTAGCAAGGTCATTATGGACAATTTTGTGTACTGTCCCAATAGATAGGCTCAAAGTCCTTGCAATGCCATCCACTGTCAGACTGAATGAGGTCATTGACTGATTCGATCACCTCAGCAGACCTCACTTCTGTAGGCCTCCTAGGCCTGTCTTCATCCTCAACACTGCTGTGTTTTTGTTTAAACAATTTAGCCCGCCCGTAGACATTTTTTGGCTGAAAGATGTGGTACCATAAACAGTTGACATTTTCCGATGAATTTCAACTGGTTTGCACTCTTCAGCAACCTAAAACTTGATAACTTACCTCTGTCTAATCCTGGAGCAAGCTTCTTGGTCGGCTATCTTTGTTAATCTCCAAAACTCTCAAAGTTTTTTTTTCAATCTGCAAAATAAATTAAATCCCTTTGAAAAAGAAGTAAAGGAAAAAATTTTTAAAAAAAGTAAGCTTCTATCTTTATTAGAAGTCCTTATACCAAAAAATTCACCTTATTTATTGAATGACCCTCGTAGAAGTCCTTATACCAAAAAATTCACCTTATTTATTGAATGACACTCGTAGAAGTCCTTATACGGAAAATTCACATTATTTATTGAATGACCCTCGTAGAAGTCCTTATACCAAAAAGTTCACCTTATTTATTGAATGACCCTCGTATATAGAAATTAAATAGCCTGTATTCAAAAATCTAAAGACCGAAACACTTCCGGTCTCTTGAATTTTGGATAAAGAATTCTGAAGCTTTACTCGAATTCTATAAATGTATTTGGCTATAAAAAGTTTTCAGTCAAGATTTTTAGAAATTTAGAAAGAAAACCTTTCTAGCAGTGATTATAAATTTGTTATTGATTTAGAATTGACATGGATGCTGATGCAGTAAGGCCAGCTTAAAATTTCAAAAGGTTATCGATGTAAATTCGAAGTACGAAAACACTTTGGACAGATTTGAGGAAAACAGAATTCCTTAGATCTTTCGAAAAAAAAAAAAGGTTAGTGTTTTCTTCTTCTTAGTTAAGAAATTTTATGATTTTTCTTCTTTTTTTTTACATTTTTTTTTTTTTGTGCATTTGCTATCTTTCTGTACCCAGATCTCCGAGGTCATTTCAGGAAATACATAAATACAGATACGAAAACGAGAAGAGGAGATATAGAGGTTGAAGGGGAGCCTTCTTGACCCTAACATAAACAGGAAAAAGAAAAAAGAAAAAAACGTTCATTTTCGTTGATGAAAATGAACAATAGAGAAGAATGCAACTAATTAAAAAGATCGTTACATAATAAAACGACAAAAAATCCTCCAAATACATATATTTTGTAATCATTTCACCCCAAGGAAGGAAGTAAAGCCACTAAGACGCAAAGAAGTTACTGAGTGTTAGACAATATGAGAAAACTACTCTTAGGGGGAGAGGACAATAAAAGAAAGAGAAATTAGACGGAAGATAAAAACTGATATTGAAAATTTTCGAAGAACAAACTTGACGGCGAAGCAAGAAAGCAGAAGAGAGTTCCACAAGTAAGAAGCGTAATAAAAGAAACTGTCGGCATAGAACTTACGGTTGCATCTATTTACCCCAACTGTAAAATGATGACACCTTGTTGTAAATAAAGCACTGCACTTAAACTCATAAAGTCTTCGTACCATATTTATTTACCAAAGACAAAAATGTGAGACAAAGTCAAAAAACGGGATGGGAAAGGCTGGTCTTCAGTGTGTCTCCTCTTGAAGTTAGCTAGACACAATTACTGACTTAGACATACCCCAGAATTCCTTACACTAAAACAACATATTTATATTTACCATTTTTGCTACAGTCACCATAATACCTTTAAGTCTCTATGAAGTCTTAACAAAACACCATATGTACAATAGAAGACAATTCATCAGAAAAATCACTAAGTATTTATATAAAAGATGCAGGAAAGCTACGTTAGGGTGGTAGGAAAGTTTCTAAAACCGAGCTGCTAGGTCAGGACCAATAATATTGCAGATTTATCTTTGGATTTTATCAAGAATTTCGAAATGTAGAGCAGAAACACCAGACCATAAGTGGCAGAAATATTCAAGTCTGAACGAATGGTAGACTTATCAATATGCAAAATAGATTCTAGAGAAAAGCAGACGAAACACACACACACACACACACACACACACACACACACACATACAAATACAATTAAATTACTGAAATTTAAAATTGATGGAAAGCAAAAAACTTTTTAAATAAAAGTTGAACAAATGAACATTTTATAGAAGTTTAAACAAAATGTTATTTTTTTTATTTATTGAAGAAAATAAATTTCTCAAGTTAACAGCAATGATAATAATAATAATGTTTTTACAAAAAAAAGTAGCAGCAGTAGTAGCAGTAGTAATAGACGATATAAATAGACGAAAATTCAATCTAAGATTGACTGAAGAGAAAAAAAGATGAAATTAAATAGCCAAGAAAAAAAAAAAACACACCTTAAATTGATGTTAACAAATGGAAAAATCCAGAAAGGATGAAAGAAAGCAAATGAAAGAATTACTTTCGCTACTGCGTTGCTCTTTTGAAAAACGTTCTTAACTCTGCGGTTGGGTTCACGACCGCTTGCTGTTAGGAATCTCATTCGTGTTGTGTTCTAAATCAGGACCCCTGGGGCGTCTCTGTCTTGGCCCGCCGGGGGGCGTCAGCTCTGATTTTCATAGGAGTCAGACAATCCCGTGATTAGCAAAGAATACAAATGTTTAGGTTCGTTTGTTGTCTCAACGGCAGCCTGAGCCTTTTGAAGTTTCGAGCGGTGAAGGGGAAAGCTTCACGATACTCGAATCACAACACCCCAAAGGTATGGACGCCATCTTTTTTGTATTCTTCTTCTTCTTCTTCTTCTTCTTCTTCTAGTATTGGTAAGACATGGACTGCTACTTGAACTGTACGTGGCGTAAGTGGAACCACGACAGACCAATACGAAACCAACGCTTTCAGGCGAGCAAATTCAAACGATCTCACGCATGCAAATGCAAAAAGATTGGAACACGGTGAACAGAAGAATGGTAGTTCCATGTTAAACATGAAGAGATGTTCGTAAAAAAAGCGAAACCCTCTGAAGATGACAGGGCTTAAACTTGGGGTCTGGTTTGGTGCACAAATAAATAAAATGGAACACTCAATATTATTGGTCACTAACATACAGACACACTCACTCACTCACACACACACACACACACACACACGTACACACACACATACACACACATATATATAAATATATATATATATATATATATATATATATATATAAAGCAGCATGTTTATGTGTATGTGTTGGGTGCGTATATATAAAAATATATTCGAGATAGATATATATTCGAGATAAATATATATAAGCTACAGACTAATTATATATAATACATATGTTTGTGATTATGCATATATATATATATATATGCATATATATATATATATATATATATATATATATATATATATGCATAATCACAAACATGTATTCTATATACTTAGTCTGTTAGCATCATTAGTTTATATATATTTATCTCGAAGATATTTATATATATATATATACGCACACGACACATATACACTACACACAAATATATATATATATATATATATATATATATATATGCTTTGTGTGTGAATGCGTGTGCAGAAATTACATATTAAATTCATTTGTATAGTTCCTATTCTTTCTCTATCTATCTATCTATCCATCCATCTATCTCAGCCTGTTTACTATCTATCTACCTCTCTATCTCTCTACCCTCTCCCGTCTCTCTCTCTCTCTCTCTCTATATATATATATATATATATATATATATATAGTGCGATGTATAAATTCCTGCCTAAATTATACTTAAGTGAAAATAACATTGACATCTGATTTGAACAGATATATTTACCAAATTTTCACTAAAATGTCTTCAAATGCTAAATAATACGCGAAAGATTATCCGTGAGTATGAACAGATTTTATTAAAAGTCAGCAGACACAATGTTTCTAATTTATTTAATCTAACATGTCTAAAAGAAAGTTTGCTGCCTAAATACAAATTCTAAATAGTAATTTTTTACTCAATAAAATCGCAATATGCTTCAACCAAAACCGACTGACGAGTTCTGAATCTCCCCGCAACTCTCCTGGACGGTCTTTTGGTTCAAACCCGTGAATGCTGCCATAATCCTTGACTTCAATTCATCTTTGGTGTAACATGGACATGATTGGAGGGCTCGATGCATGATTGGGTTCTCCTGCTTGTGTGGCATGGAGCATGGAGCATATATATATATATATATATATATATATATATATATATATGAATGAATTGGAGCACTCTGGCTATTGGGCATGTATAATGAAAATTACACGCTAAAGGTCTGCCTCCTTCTACCGAGCGCCCATAACCCAGAAGTAGAATCGCCAACTGACGCCAATTCGGTCGTGTTTCAATCCTGGGTTAAAAGCAATCGGAGTCTAACCGTACTGATGAGCTGTGATACAGCGAAACAGTTCTGTCTGCGGATGACTATATATATATATATATATATTTCTGCGATGAAGCTTTGCAATTATTTACATTATTTAATTGCTCGGACTGTTACCCTCATCATTATTGTCCATGGCAATAGTAAACAAAATTGAGATAGCTAAGATATCTGGAAGTGGCATGACTTATCGAACCAAAACAATCTACTCCAGTGATCGAAATAAAGGGTTTAGCTCAAAATTCTTGTCACCTGAAGAAGGTTGGAGTGTACAACGGACGAAACGTAGTGAATGCAACAACAATGGTGAGGGTAACAGCCCGAAAAAAAAAAGTATATATATATATATATATATATATGTGTGTGTGTGTGTGTGTGTGTGTGTGTGTGTGTGTGTGTGTGTGTGTAAAATAAAACAAAAATGTCGATATTAAAATCCGTTGAATAGCCATTTCTACGAGGAAATCCTCGCTTCTTCAGCAACAGCGAAATGAAAATACTAAAGAAGCGAGGATTTGATCGTAGAAATGGCTATTCAACGGATTTTAATATCGACATTTTTGTTTTATTTTTTTATATTTGACTCTGTAAATAGAATATAATATTTGCATCGAGCCCTCCACCTTGATCAATTTTAATGTTAATGAAATTAATAGTAATTAGTATCGGGCTTTTGAGATTTACTTATCCGATCATCCTTATCGATTTAGTATATATATATATATATATATATATATATATATATATATATATATTCCTGTACATGCAAAACCTTTTTTAATTACTTTTTTGCCGATTTTACTTCAAAACAGACAGTAATTTTCGGTATGATTTTTTCGGTATACCTTATGATGCCTGCGCGCCAGAAAACAACTTCCTGTTTTCATTAATGCTGTATAGCGGATGATAGAGCCTTTCAAGCACCAGTCAGTCAGTGAAGTGTGATACCTGATACACGCTTGAGTGATCATGTCTCCTTCGTTCTATGTCTGCTTAGGAACAAGATATTCCCACAGTAGGTTGCCATTTCTTTCAGCAGTAGAATGGTTGCAAACCCAGGCTAAATAACCCAATCTGGTCTGCTATATAACCCATAGCTGGAGGAAGAAGAGATGGATTAATACCTTTCTCAAGGGTATTTGTTATACGGGATACACGCTTGAGCGATCATGTCTCTTTCGACCCGTGACTGACTAGGCAAAAGATTTTTCCTAAAGAAGTTTGCCATTTCTTTCTGCGTGAGACTGCTTGCGAACCAATGCTAAAGAACCTAATTTGTTCTGATATCCCTTTCTTTTATCTAAATCTGTCAATTAAGTGCCATACGTGATACACTCTTGAGCGATCATGTCTCTTTCGTTCCATGACTGCTTAGGAACAAGATATTTCCACAGTAGGTTGCCATTTCTTTCCGCAGTAGAATGGTTGCAAACCAAGGCTACAGAATCCAATCTGATCTGCTATATAACCCATAGCTGGAGGAAAAAGAGATAGATTAATACATTTCTCAAGGGTATTTGTGTGTAAGCGAATGCATCAAATTCAGGTGCAATTCGAACCTTACTCTCCGATTTCTCACGCCAAGCTGATATCCACTGTACCACATCGAACATTCTTAAGAGTTGGGAAACTGAAAAAAGGCCATCCAAAAGTACTGAGCCATCAGCTAAGATTCCATTTCCAGCTCTTTTCTTTAGTTAAATATTATTATTTATTTTGCAAAAGATGATCTTTATTATTCCAGACAGTACTAAACTACAAAGTATGCGACTATTAATTTCTATTGCTTCTTCTTCTATGTGCCTTGTCCTTTCAGGACGTAGGCGATCATGGCCTTCCACGTCTCCCTATCCCTGCTCGCTCTTAGCACGCTTTCCCCTGTTATACCACGCAACCCCCGTTCTGTCATCCACCTGCTCAGGCCCTTCAAATATATTATCCGCTGTTTTCCTCTGTCTCTTCTTCCTTCTATCTGGCCTGTTAGCATCAGATTCTCTAAGTCCTCCCTCCTCATTGTATGCCCCAGGAAGTTCAGTTGTCTCTTCCTGATACTCAATATTAATTTCCTTTTCGTTTCTATTCTTTCCAACACCTCGTCATTGCTCACGTGTTCGGTCCACGATATCCGCAGTATCCTTCTGTAGAACCACTTTTCAGCTGCTTCAGGTTTCCCTTCATCTTTGTTGATAATGTCCAACATTCACTGCCATATTGAAGAACTGACATCACATAGCAATCTAGTACTCTCTTCTTTGTTTCTAGTGAAAGTTTCCTGTGTCTTAATACTTTACTCAGCTTCTGGAACGCGTCTTTCGCCATGCCAATTCGCCTTTGGGTCTCTGTCTTCCCAGGTATTTGAATTTTTGTACTTGCTTGATTTAAACATCCCCCACCTGTATTTGGCACTTTGGGCTGCTATTTTTGATGATGACCATGCATTCGGTTTCCCGGCAGTTTATTTGTGGTCCCTCCTTGTCGCTCTCTCTCTCTCTCTCTCTCTCTCTCTCTCTCAGCTATTTTCTGCAGGAGGTCTTGCAGTTCCCTTTCCGTGTCTGCAATCATCACTATATCGTCTGAGTATCTTATTTTGTTCAAATTGTGGCCTCTGATGACAAATCCTGGCATAATATCTAGGGTCCTTAAAATATTCTACTTTTGGCTAAAATAATTACCTCAGCGCGATATGGCATTGAATAGAACAATGTTACAGATTTTCTTACAGGAAATTATTTTCCATTCTGTTTGTCAGTCAGTTAAGTGCCATACGGGATACACGCTTTGGGCGATCATGTCTCGAAAAAGACATGATTGACTGGGCAGAAGATTATCCCGCAGTAGGTTGCCATTGCTTTCTGCGGTAGACTGGTTGCCAGCCAAGGCTATAGAACCCAATCAGTATTGTTATTTAACCCATAACTGGAGGGAAGGGACGGAGTAATATCTTTCCCAAGGGTATTTGAGCGTCAGTTAATGCAAAGAATTCAACTGGAATTCGGTTTGGGCACCCCGATTTGTCGTTCCGAATCGATATCCACAGCACCACAACGCACAACCGTCAGTCAGTTAAGTCACTTAACTTAAGTGCCATAGGTGATACACACTTTGGGCGATCATGTCTCGAATGAGGCATGATTGACTGGGCAGAAGATTATCCCGCAGTAGGTTGCCATTGCTTGTTGCGGTAGACTGGTTACCAGCTAAGGCTATAGAACCAATTCTGTCCTATTATTTAACCCATAACTGGAGGGAAAAGACGGATTAATATCTTTCCCAAGGGTATTTGCGCGTAAGTGATGCAAGGAATTCAACTGGAATTCGAACTGGGCACCCCGATTTGTCGTTCCGAGTCGATATCCACAGCACCACAGCACACATCTGCGCCACAACGCACATCTTGTCACTAATCCCATGTTTTAAGCATAAATTCCGTCTTCGCTGTGCCGTTTCTTCTGTGTCCCCTTTGAAAGTTTAATCATATTGTGCTGGTCGGTCTTTTAAAATATCTTTTGAATATCTTTGTCCTCAAGAAAGGTTTTTGTTGCACATGATGTGTGACACGAATCACAATCAGTCTAAAATAATCTTTCAGAACGACAAATCGAGGAGTCAAGTTCGAATTCTAGTATATAAAACATATTGTAGAACAGGTATATTGACCTTGACTTGTACAAAAATATGCATGCTGTTGGCACACTGAATGATGTTAAAACCCTAAGTTGGCACATAGTTAGCAAAAGGTTGCCCATCCCTGGTTTCACCTTTCTGGTCTTCCGGTTTTGTTTGCGCTTAAAACAATTCTAGTAGAAGCATAATCTATTTTGGATGGATTGAACACTGTTTCTGGAAATCCCCAGCCGTCTTGCTATCTGTGATAGGAAACGACATGCTGTACTGCTTGGCATTTGCACCGGAAGCTTAAACACGAACATTTCAGAAAATTTAATTGTCAATCAGGGAACAGTGCAGAGGATTCGGAAAGAGTTGTGTTATGTCGTGAGTAAGAATAAATAACTCAACAACAGGAATAGGTTAATTGTTGTATTCCGTGAAAATAGTATTTACAAAGGTTATTAGTATCCAATACAAGAATAGAGGTTAATCGTCTCAACCGTCGTAAGACGTAGTATGCACAATGGGTACTTCCGGGTCCTCACCGGAAGTCTACGACTGACTTGTCGATCGGCTGCTCGGCACGCTCTATTTATTTCTTGTATAGAATACAAAAAATTGTGGCACAAGGCCTAAAAGGGGAGGGGAGAGGTTGGTTCTCGCTTAACTATCCTATACCTAGCTAAACACTATCACGACCCATTCACTCGTTACAATTTGCACAGTCACCAAAAGAACCCATCCATCTACTCCCAATCCTTCGTACACCACAATGCCAGAAACTTACAAGGGACACCGAAAAAGTGGGGAGAATAACCCATGACAATAAAAATATCGGCTGCTCGGCACACTCTCCTACGTAAATGCCACCATTACTTTACATAGTAATGGAATAGTCCATTATAGCCGAATAGGCGCGGGCGTCCCAACAAGTTGGATGAGTCTAATGGTGATTACGAAAATACGGCAGGTAAAAATCTCACTCTGACTCATCTAAGAAAAGAATTCTCAAATTTGTTGTTTAGGTATCCAGATGCAACACGGATGCCGACATCAAGAGCCTTGAAGTTGTAGCCCACTCCTTTGTCAAAAGAGTGGCTACTGAAAAGCCCTATATCTGGCAACAGGACTCTGCGTTATGATACAGAAACAGAAGAATCCAGATATGGCTGTCAGATAATTTCTGCGACTATATCATCCCTTACATTTGACCACCTAACACTCCTAATTGCAACCGCCACTGCTTATTATGTGTGGAGCGCAGTTGATCTAGAGACCAACAAAACTTCTTGAAACAACAAGGATGACCTGAAGGCAAGTATTATGGCAGCAGCCAGCATTTTAAACAAGGAAATCGCCCAGAAGAGATGCAGAAGATTCCGAAGACGTCTGAAGGGCGTGGTTGGAATCAACAGCAATTTTCTGAATAAATGTAATCTTTGGTATTTCAAGATATTTTTGTATAATTGTGAGAAATATTTTTTTTAATCATTTCACCCCGAGCAAGGCAGAAACGCCACTGATGTGCAGGGGGCTACATAACTGTAAAAAGATTAATTAGAAAAGAGTGAGGAGTACAAACTAGTTAGAAAGGAGCAATAGAAAGCTGAGAATTCAGGTGCGATGACAGATACATAGGTGGAGAAAAAAGGAAGGTTATACGAGGGTGGGGAAGGAGCTAGAGTCCAGTGGTTAGTAGATGAGTATTGAATTTGCATTTAAATTTCTGGAGGTTGTAGCCGTCAGGAAAGCAAGAATATGGGAGCGAGTTCCACAGGCGGGAAGTGCGAGAGAAGAAGCTGGAGGAGTAGAATTGTCGTCTGCATTTGGCTAACCTGACTGTGAATGGTTGGGACCCAGTTGCCAGTCTGGTTCCACGAGTAAACACCTGTTGTTTTTTTATGTGGGCAACCCAGCGCAGATGCTCGGGCCGCTGGTCGAAGATTACCCAGCAAAGATTGCGCAGTAACTGGGCACAAAACTTTTCCTTAGCCTAAGTTTGTCTTAACCAATCCCACAAATTCACGAAAAGGCAGGTCAATGCGCTGGGTTATCAGCTAATACAAAACGCCTGACGATTTCGAGAGGTTGAAACTATGGTATAATCGCCTGATCTTCCAAATTTGTACGCTCTCACACCCTGATTGAGGACTCTGGAAGAATGGTAGACTTTGAAAAACAGTAGCTACTCTATCATCTACGCATCGTTCATTCAGCAATGAATTAGAACACTCTCAGCTATTGGACGTGTATAATGATAATATACAAGCTAAAAAGTCTGCTTCCTTCTACCGAGCGCCCATAGCTCAGAGGAAGAATAGCCGACTGACGCCAATTCGGTCGGGTTTCAATCGTGGGATAAAAGCAATCGGAGTCTAACCGTCTGATGAGTTGTGATACAGTGAAACAGATCTGTCTGCGGATGACTATATATATATATATATATATATATATATATATATATATATCGAGGGAGAAACTCATAAATAGTTTTTGAAGCGTACATGAAATAAGCTTATGAGTCAAGGTATGTAAGAAAGAAAATATATTTGCTACTTGCTATTAATTATTGCAGGACAACAGACAAGGTTTCAAATGCCTTGATGTTGCCATTTTGTTTCAAAAGACACGCAAGTGGTATTGTACTGCAGCTACCCACTACAATATGATAAAAAAGAGTGCCCTGAGTCATATTCCTAACATAGTCGATCCGATTTAAAGATCATTCATTTAGGCCTTGTGCACGGCATTCCATGTGCAACTAAACAAATGCGGTAGCCATGGCTCCAGTGTCAACATGAAACAATTATTCTATTGGGACAGAACGCACGAATCGAAAACCGTCGGCATTTCCAGTTATGAATGTTCACTTACTTGAAGTTGGTTTCGTTATGTAGAAACGCGGCTGGCGTATGCAAAAAATGACATCTGGGAACCGAGTTCAAGTTCCGGATGAGACAATTTCTCATTATTTAAACACTTTTAATTGATTACATTTCCCAAATATCAGACAGTTAGTTAAGTGCCATACGTGATAGACGCTTGGGCGATCATGTTTCGAAAGCGAAATGACTGACTGGGCAGTAGATTTTCCTGCAGTAGGTTGTCATTACTTTCTGTGGTAGACTGGTTGCCAACCAGGGCTATGGTACCCAATCTGTTCTGCTATTTAACCTATAGCTAGAGGGAAAAGCGGATTCATACCTTTCTCAAGTGTATTTGCGCGTATGTGAATGCGAATGTACTTCACCCAAAACAAAATCAATGCTTTTATATATATATATATATATATATATATATATATATATATATATATGTGTGTGTGTGTGTGTGTGTGTGTGTGCTTGCGTGTGCAGGGGTGTAGGGTGTGATAGACAGATTGTCATCTAAATGTGGAAAATTTAAAATAACTTTCAACTCATTTTAACAGATATATTACCAAAACTGCACAAACATATCTTAAATTACTAAAGCGTAAATGTATTCAATAAAATCAACATTGGCTTCAATACATACATATATATATATATATATATATATATATATATATACACAAATAAATAAATATATATATATATATTGTGTGTGTGTGTGTGTGTGTGTGTGTGTGTGTGTGTGCATATATATATATATATATATATATATATATATATATATATATATACACAACGGTTTTTGTTTTCATGGAGAGGATAATTCATTTATATACCTACAAAAATGGTTTGCGGCAATATTACGTTGAAACAGCGATTCTCGTCTGACCACCGAATTAAGCAACGTCGAATGTGGTTAGTAATTTCATGGATTACCGCTTCAGTATATCAGGTGCGGAAGCTTAGGTGTGCGGGTGGTGTAAATGATCATGACTTGAAATTGTTAATCGGAGAGCCGAGTTCCAATTCCTGTTCGATGTTTTTTTTTATATCTACCGGGATCGTTCTGGATCCAGCTCTTATTTCCTCGGCTATGGATTCATTAGGAAGACGAGTATCATTAATTCTTTTTTATCTGAAAAACATTGTTACAATCTAAAAATATTTTCTGGCTCAAAATATCCCACAAATGATTGATGTATCGTAGGAAATAATTAATCAATAAAAAAAATCATTTTATAGATTAGATTCTTGATCAGTTTTCAGATTTTGAAATTTTGTAAATATAGATATTGCTCTGAAAAGACGTGATGACTACCATCCTTTTTGGAACTTTAGCACAGGAAAAGTGGAGAAAGCGGTCTTATTTGCATTCAAGAAATTTCCTTTGAATTTGTGTGACTGAGTATTAAATTTTATATTAAACCTGAAAGCATAAAATAACAAACCTGAAATTATATTCTATGACCGGAAGAGATTACACCTTCAACAATCCCGCACTAAAGGAGCAGGAAGTTTTGATTGGATAAATTACCTTATTCCACTTAACCAAAAAAGAATAGTATAAACAATTCATAAAAAAGAATTAAATAAAAAATTATTAAATAAAATTTTAAAATAATTCAAGCAAACAACATCTATAAACGCAATATGGATTCGAGAATTGGTTACGTGGACATTCCTTCCGAAATCTTCAATGGAATTTGTTGATTGATTACATTAAGCAATTTACTGAGGCTTGTTTACGACGCTCGAAGATTGACTGTTCAGGTGGGGTTCTTATCGTGCATCTAAATTAAATAAACACGATATTTTATTAATGTTTTAGAACGTTTTTCGTTTCAGCTGTTAATTTAGCAGTGACAAGCCTCAAATAAATTGCAAGCAGTTTTCACGTTTTAACACCGACGTCTGGCCATCAACAATATTTTTTCTTAATCCTAATCAAAGGCAAAAGTCTCTCAATATAAATTACGGAAGCCTAAAAAGAGAAAAAAGATGATTAAATTACGTTTTCTTTTTCTTGCAAACTAGAAACTTAATTCACGTTGTTAGATTGGGTCAGATTTTAACAAGAATTTTTTTGTGGGAATCAAAACATTTCAACCTTTTTCTTGAATAACCAATCTTATATACCGTATATCTTATATACCGTATATCTTATATACCGTATATCTTATATACCGTATATCTTATATACCGTATATTTCCGAGTATAAGGCAGCGTTTAAATTCCTAAAATCACCCTCAAAATTAAGGGTCGTCTTATACTACAATTTTAAAAAAGAGACCTTAAATTTTTTTAATGATGTTTGTCGATAGGCGAAAACCAATAACCTACATGAAAAGATTTACATTATCAAATAAATTGTTAATAAAAGTAATAAAAATCATTTCTACTTTATATATTATTGGCATAACTTCATAATAAATTGCCTATTTCAAGAATAATTCCATATCAATGAAATCAACGTGCACCCCTGCAAGCTCAGATGTGAAAATGTAAATATTGAGCTATGATTGCATTTACAGTAATTGAATGTATCATTATCGTATTGTTATTAGCGTTTTTTTCAAATTGTCGATGAAGTATAAGTAAATGGCTATTAGTACACCAGGTTGTTTGTAACTGTTTAGATATAGGAAAAAAAGAGGAAGAAAATGAAGAATCAGTATTCGCAAAAGATCACGTGATGAAACGTAAATAAAACAAAGGTTTCCTTTTCGGGGACGTGTTTAGGAAAAATGATATAGAATCAGTTTTGTTATTTTATTTTAAATTTCTAATGATATAAAAAGTAACATTTCCAATCATATTATCTTTATATAATTGATAAGCAATCGTCTTATACTACAGGTATAGGATAAAATCATTAAAATTTGTTATACATTTTAACCTCGTCTTAACCTAAAGGTCGTCATGCACTACAATATAATTGTATTGAACACTTTTTAATAAAAATGTGTACTGGTATATTTTATTATGACCAAAACCTAAGTCAATCAATCAGTATCCTCTCATTACAATTGAAGTCTCTAGATAAGAAAATTTAAAAACAATTTCCACTTCTGCAATATATGTGTGACTCTTCAGAAATGAATTGAGTTCTTTCGGTGACTGGCGTATGTATACACTGCTTATACACAACACGTTAAAGTTTTCCTGTCTGATTCCATGCGCCTATGGCTTAGGGGGGTATCGACTCCGACTAACACCAAATCGGTTGAGTTTCGATCTCGGCTAGAAACAAGTGGATGTGTCTAGCCACACTGATGAGATTTGATACAGCGAAACAGGCTTGTATGTGGATGACTAATATATATATATATATATATATATATATATATATATATATATATATATATATTATTCACCACTCGACGACATAATTATTGCAAAAGAATAAAATGATAAGTCACTGTTAAAGAACAAATACGCGGCTAAAATAATCGGCTTATAATCGATATTAAATTTTAAGAACAGGTATTAAAGAGAATGAACTAAGCCGCCAGTGCCTTGCTATTGTTTCATGACCGTGACAGGAGGGAGATATTCAAAAATTACACAACTACATCCGGCAGCAAGGCCTCTGATTTGGGAGGTTGTGAGGAGCAGGGAACCACCTCTTAATTGCTGTTGTTTCCAGGTCCACCCTGACCCGGAGTGGTAGCACCTGTTAGGGTCCCAGCTATGGGCAAATAATTAACCCCCAAACCGGAGTCAAAACACTATGAAAGTATAAAAATACACTTCTATAGAAATATATGCATAAAATAGACTTTATTGGAAAAATATACATTTTTTAAGGAAAAATATTACCAACAATACATTTTTGAAGAAAAAATTATTACCATAACACATTTTTGAAGGAAAAAAATTCTCAGCAACACATTTTTTAATTACAAAACTACAAGGTATTTTCAGTTTTCTAACATAAAAAAGAATAAAAACAAAAAAATTTCATTAAAATACGACTAAATCAACCTTCTCACTATAACCGAACATAAAAAAAAACCTTAAACCCCACCTTTTTGGCATCGAAATAACCCACAAAGGTTGATATGACGTTAAACAAAACTCACTCACTCACACTTAAAGCATCAATGTTTCAATGTTTGGCAGATCGCCCGTAAAAGTCACCAGTTCTTTTATAATTTTTATTACAATACATTTATAACAATTTTTATATTTTAAAAAATAATAATAACACTGGTTAACACAAAAATTGGAACTAATTCGTGTCTCTGAATCTAAAAATGACCTTCCTTTTTCTTAGTAAGCTACTGTTTTTGCTGTACAGAAATGTCTCACATTTGCAAAAAAAAAATCATTTGTTTTCTGTATATAAGCTATTGACCGATGGCAAAATTTCTCACTGTAAAATCGTAGAAACCTCTCATTTCGTATTTAAACTAACAGCAGATATAAAACCTTCTTGAACATAAGAACTTTGGTAAAATGTCCTCTTTGAAGATTGTTTGTCATGTTCAGTATTATTTAAGTCCATTTTCAGACTCCAGTAGTCGTCAGGCAATAGTCCGTTTGTCACACCGTCCCTCATAATTACTGATAAATTAATAATAATAAATAATAATAATAATAAATAATAATAATAATAAATAATAATAATAATAATAATAAATTACTGATAAATTATATTTCTGATAAAGTTTGTCATTTAATTTGAATTTTGGCGATAAACTGGGAAAATTCTATAGATCTGTCTTAAACTTTTTGATTCAAAAGCACTTTTTTCCTGTAAAATATTTTATTTCAGGTGGCTGACATAAATTGCTTGGCCTACATGAAAACTGATTGGTTTCTACGATTTTTATTAACTAAATTTTGAGATCAGCCTAGGATTTCTTCCAACAATTGGCAATTTCCGTTACGGTATCTGATCATGAAAAGTTCATTTTCGGAATCAGCACCACCAAATTAGCTAAAAGAAGTGTTTTGTTTCTCGGCCCCAAACGTGTTGACAAGTGTATTTATTAAATTTTATTTTTTTTTTTTGTTGTGAATATGATCAGATTCAAACATGGTCAAAGATTATCAAAATTACCCCCAACAAAATATTTAGGAGGACTATGACTATAGTCAAATCTAGTTCTGGTTGATTGCCAAAATTATAAAGTTACCTTCAAAGAAATCTCCATCAACGAAACCAACAAAGTCAGACATAGTCATAAAGGGCTATCAAAATTACCCCCAAGAAAATCTTTATGGGGGTTAAGGCTAGAGTCAAATCTGGTCTTGGTTGGCTAGCAAAACTATAATGTTACCGTCAACGAAATCACCATCAACTGAACGACGATAGACATAAATAATCTTAGAGGGCTATCAAAACTACCAAGAAGATATTTATGGGGATTACGACTAAAGTCAAATCTGGTTCTGGTTGATTAACAAAACTATAATGTTACCTTCAACGAAATCTCCATTAACTGATGTGACAAGAGTCAGGCATAGTCAGTGCTGTGCTTAACAATATCACGGCCCCCTCGCGGAATACGTCTTGCGGCCCCTCTACCCGCAGAATGCAACTTGCGCCTCCCCGAACATAATGAACCCACAATAAATGGCAATTTAAACAATAAATGGTACTTTAAACAAAATAACATACTCTCAGAATGCAGATATTCCGTGATCACAAAAAATGGATAAAAATCGTGAAATTGGCGTTTTGAAGCTAAACATTACGAACGTTATCCTGATTATATATAATCAAGAAGAAAAGTTGGATATTTCATATATATATATATATATATATATATATATATATATATATATATAAAGCGAGAGAGAGAGCGAGACGGGTTGATAGATGTCTATTTCAACATACAAGTATGATAATAATTTTCCAGTTAGTCCTAATAATTATTTTGTTATTTTTTTTTTCATCACTATGGATCTGCGGAGCCAAGAAGCCTTGTAGTTTTCCGAGCCTTGCGGCTTCCCAGGGCCTTGCGGCTTCCCAGGGCCTTGCGGCTTCCCAGGGCCTTGCTGCTTCCCCGAGCCTTGCGGTCCCTAGTGACCTTACGGCCCCGAAGCAATTGCGGGGTCTGCGGGGCCCCAAAGCACAGCCCTGGACATAGTCTTAGAGGACATTGAAAAAAATTTGTTCTACCGCAAGTATATTTTTTGTCAGACAATAAGTCTAATATCAAACATGGTTTTCACTGATTTCATTTGCAAATATTTTAATGATGGCGGCATGATGTCATACGATTGAAATTTGGAAAACAAATGCACACATACGTGCGAAGAGTTAGTCGTTCAATGAACGAGTGTCTTATGTATTTCAAATAGATTTTGTATTTCTTGAATTCCCTTCACCAGAGATGAAAAAAGTAAATGTATCACGCAAAGGTCAGACTATGGAAAACGGGGGTTGTCAGCAAATGTTTAGCTGAAATGCACTAAATTGATTATATCTGCTCTGATAACGCCGCAAAAAAAAGCTATCTCAGCTTTTGCTTTTCCATATGCAAGTCCAAAGGGCGGTCTTTCACCTTTTCTTTTTGGCAGCTCATATCTATCTATCTATCTATCTATCTATCTATCTATCTATCTATCTATCTATCAAGGTCAGTTCTTATCTATCTATCTATCTATCTATCTATCTATCTATCTATCCATCTATCTATCTATCTATCTATCTATCTATCTCAGTCTGTTCATATCTATCTATCTATCTATCCACACACTCGCGCACACACTTGCACACACACACACACACTCGCACACACACACACACACACACACACACACACACACACACACACACACACACATAGATATATGAATAGTGTTGATTTACGATAATGTTTAGCGCCAAGATTGCTATTTTTTCAGCAGTTTTAGTGATAAATGTTATTTTGGCAAGCAGGTTTTTATCGTAAAGTGCTTGATATGATGTTCATAGATTTAATGCAAAGAAATTGTCACTTTAACTAAGCAAGTTCATGCCGATTTCGAAGTTTCGTGAGGATATTGTCATGATGTCATAAAGGTGTCCTCATGAAACATCGAAGTTGGCATAAACCTGCTCATTTAAAGTGACAAATTTTTTGCATTAAACACACACACACACACACACACACATATATATTTGTATATATATATATATATATATATATATATGTGTGTGTGTGTGTATGTGTGTGTGTGTGTGTGTGTGTGCAGGGGTGGACAAAATAATGGAATCCTGTGGTTTAAGAACTCTTTCCGGAGGAAAATATCATCTTTCAAGATGATAATGCACCCTTCATATTGCTAAAGTTGTAGCTGAATGTTTTGAGGAGCAATCCAATGAAGTAGAATATCTTATCTGTCCACCACAGTACCCAGATCTCAACGTCATTGAACATTTAAGGTTAATTTTAGAAAAACAAGTGAGAAGTCGATATCCTGTACTATGATCATTCAAAGATTTGGAAACTGTTTTAGCTGAACAATGGCTAAAAACACCTCTGGAAACAATTCAAATATTGTACGAGTCGATGTCACATATAATTCAAGCTGTAATTACTGCCAATGTACATTGTGGTATAGTTGATATGGATGTGCGTTGTGGTGCAGTGGATATCGTCTCGGAACTACAAATCGGGGAACAGAGTTCGAATTCTAGTTGAATTCCTTGCTTTCACTGACGCTGAAATACACTTGAGAAAAGTATTGATCTGTCACTTCTCTTCAGTTATGGGTTAAATAACAGGACAGATTCTATAGCCTTCAAAAGAGATTAAATGATTCGATTTGGGTTGTAGAATTACTTTTTATAGCACAGGTATGAGTATTTTTTGATCAAGCACCGTATTA
Source organism: Ascarosepion bandense (assembly GCA_037127315.1). Lineage (NCBI taxonomy): Eukaryota > Metazoa > Mollusca > Cephalopoda > Sepiida > Sepiidae > Ascarosepion > Ascarosepion bandense. The sequence goes on along the minus strand of JBBBDQ010001462.1, from coordinate 2,228,218 downwards.
ATCATTGATTATCTCCAACCCCCACCCACAAATGAATGGGTTAGAAATTTACTTTAAACGCAATCCAACACGTGAAACATAAATTGAATTTTATGAAACAATTTTTTTTTCTTTTAATAAATTGCGAGAAATAAAAGGCAATTGCAGTTTGTAACCCTATCTTGCCTTCTAGAATGAAACTATTTGGTTTCTTGTACTGCGGGTGTTGCATGGCAACGTTGCATTGATTAATTGGTGCCTGCAAAACAAAAGATAACAGCAACAACAACAAAAATAGGGAGCACAGATAATTGGAAAAAATAAAGAAAGACAACTTAGAAAAAAGGTTAAATATATTTCCAAAAAACAGTTTTCCTTCCGTCAGTTCTGTATTTTTAATCGGTTCAGTATTTTTGGTTGATTCTATATTTTTGGTTGGTTCTATATTATGGGTCGGTTCTATATTTTGAGTTCATTCTATATTTTTGGTCGGTTCTATATTTTTGGTCGATTCTCTATTTTTGGTTGGTTCTATATTATGGGTCGGTTCTATATTTTGAGTTCATTCTACATTTTTGGTCGGTTCTATATTTTTGGTCGATTCTATATTTTTGGTTGGTTCTATATTATGGGTCGGTTCTATATTTTGAGTTCATTCTATATTTTTGGTCGGTTCTATATTTTTGGTCGATTCTATATTTTTGGTTGGTTCTATATTTTGTGTTGGTTCTATATTTTGAGTTCATTCTATATTTTTGATCGGTTCTGTATTTTTAGTCGGTTCTAAATTTTTGGTTGGTTCTATATTTTGGGTTGGTTCGATATTTTTTGCAGTTTCTAAATTTTTGCTTGGTTCTATATTTTGGGTTGGTTCTGTATTTTTTGTCGGTTTTGAATTTTTAGTCAGTTTTATATTTTTAGTTTGTTCCATATTTTTGGTTGATTTTATATTTTTGGTTGGTTTTATATTTTTGGTTGGTTCTATATTTTGTGTCGGTACTATATTTTGAGTTGGTTCTATATATTTAGTCGGTTCTATATTTTTGGTCGGTTCTATATTTTTAGTCGGTTCTGTACTTTTAGTCGGTTATATATTTTTTGTCGGTTCAAAATTTTGGGTTTGTTCCATATTTTGGGTCGGTTCGATATTTTTCTCAGGTTCTTAATTTTTTCTTGGTTCTATATTTTGGGTTGGTTCTGTATTTTTTGTCGGTTTTGAATTCTGAGTCGGTTTTATATTTTTGGTTGGTTCTATATTTTTGGTTGGTTCTATATTTTTGGTTGGTTCTATATTTTTGGTTGGTTCTATATTTTTGGTTGGTTCTATATTTTTGGTTGGTTCTATATTTTTGGTTAGTTCTATATTTTTGGTTAGTTCTATATTTTTGGTTGGTTCTATATTTTTCGGGGGAGTTTAAATTCTGACTATGCCTATTTTGTTCATTTCGCACTAATGCCTTTGGAAAAGGTTGAATACATCTTTTTCCGGTAATGGATTAAATATAAGGTAATACTGGGATCTTTTGTATTGAGCAGCAGCCTTTCTACGCAAAAGAACATTCTAAATTCAAACTCTTATAAATAACAAGGTAAACTGGTTTCTTTAGCCTTGGTACACTAACCAGTCTAGGAGAAGAACATCTCTGAATTCAAGCAAATGTGACTAATCGGAAAAACTGGGCTTTTGAGCTTTGGCAGGGAAACTCATCTAAGAGAAGAAAAAACTCTAAATTCAAACATCATATATCTAATCGGACAGACTGGGTTATTTAAAGTTGGTGGGGCAACCAGTCTACAAAAAACCTTTGTAAATAGTAGGTTAGACTGGGATGTTTAGCCTTAGTAGGCTGCTATGTTTGCAGCGTATTTGGTCTTCTTAGTACTCTAATAGGTTAAGGGACTATTTTTTTAAATTATTTCACCGCAAGCAAGAAATTTAAGCCACTAAGACCGCTGATTGAGCTCTCAATTATTATATCATTAAATTGATGAACCAACGCTTTTATTCACGAAGATTTTGCCATATTTTATTACTTCACCTCAAGCAAGGCAATAAAGCCACTAGGATAGAAGAGGCTACTGAGTACTAGGGAATATGAAAAAACACTGTTATTAAAGAGAGGGGAGAAAAGAGGAATAAGAATTAAGAACAGAACATAACAATTGGCATTGCATTTAAATTTTGGATGATCAAAGTTGACGAGGAAGCCAAAAGCAGGAAGAGAATTCCAAAAGCGAGAAGTGAGATTAGAAATTTAAAAAAATAACCTGTTTGCATAGAACTTACGGTTACATGTAGTAATTTCAACTGTGAAATGACGAGACCTTAAATTCATAGTCTAGGTACCATAAGCAAAAGATCATAGAAAAATTATCATGAAGTATTTTGAGAAAAGAAAGTTACGTTAGGGCAATAGGCGACTGGAGCCGAGATGCCGACCCCCAGTCTGACAAGAATTGCTGGTTGTTCTTGTTTAGTGTCATACCAACATCTGGTAAAGTTATCTAATGCCGAAATCCAAATATTTTGTACACAATTTTATTTTATTTTTGGTTATATGTGCGTTGTGGTGCAGTGGATATCGACTCGGCACGACAAATCGGAGCGCCGAGTTCGAATTCCAGTTGAATTCCTTGCATTCACTTACGCACAAATACCCTTGGGAAAGGTATTAATCCGTCTCTTCCCTTTAGTTATGGGTTAAATAACAGGACAAATTGGGTTCTGTAGCCTTGGTTGGCAAACAGTCATGCACAGAAAGCAATGTCAACCTACTGCGGGATAATCTTCTACCCAGTCAGGCATGTCTCTTTCGAGACATAGTCGCCCAAAGCGTGTATGGCACTTAACTGACTCTTTTGAAGTTCTTCTTCTATGTGCCCTGTCCCTTCAGGACGTAGGCGATCATGGCTTTCCACGTCTCTCTATCCCTGGTGGCTCTGAGCACGCCTTATCCTGTTATACCATGTAACCCTCGTTCCGTCATCCACCTGATATGTTATCCGTTGATTTCCGCTGTCTCGTTTTCCCTCTATCAGGCCTGTTAGTATCAGGTTCTCCAAGCCCTCCTTCCTCATTGCATGTCCTAGGAACTTCAGCTGTCTCTTTCTGATGCTCAGTATTAATTTCTTTTTTGTTTCTATCCTTTCCAAGACCTCATCATTGCTCACATGCTCGATCCATGATATTCGCAGCATCCTTCTGTAGAACCACATTTCAGTTGCTTCAAGTTTTTCCTTCATCTTTGATAATATTGTCTAGCATTCACTGCCATATTGAAGGACGGACAACACGGAGCAATCCAGTACTTTCTTTGTTTCTAGTGAAATTGTCCTGTTTCTTAATACCTTACTCAACTTCTGGAATGCTTCCTTGGCCATGCCAATTCGCCTTCGGATCTCTGTGTCGCACTTTCTGTCTTCGGTTATAACACTTCCCAGGTATTTAAATTTTTGTACCTGCTTGATTCTAGTATCCTCGACCTGTATTTGGCATATTGGGCTGCCCTTTTACTGATGACCATGCATTCAGTTTTAAAAGCCGCACACTTTATCCAGCGTCACTGATAGAACATTTGTGGTGTGGCGAGAAGAACACACGCTACCCACTTTGCTACCACGCTCGTCTATAAGGGAGTGAGAACGTTATAACTTTCTGTACATCTACCATCTACCACCCGCCCGTGCATTGAATACTGCTGCCATATCTGGTTGGGTGCCCCTGCTACCCACCTAGGGGTCCTTGACAACATAAGGTATTTGCGCGTAAGTGAATGCAAGGAATTGAAATGGAATTCAAACTCGGCTCCCCGATTTGTCGTTCCGAGTTGATATTCACTGCAGCACGACGCACGTCCCTCAGGACAGATTGGGTTCTATAGCCTTGACTGGCAATCAGTCTTCCGCACAAAGCAATGGCAACCTACTGCGGGATAAAATTCTGTGCAGTCAGACATCTCTTTCGAGACATGATTGCCCAAAGTATGGCAATTAACTGACTGACTCTTTTGAAGTAGCCTCCTTATAAAGCCGCACACTTTATCCAGCGTCACTGATGGAACACTTGTGGTGTGTGGAGAAAAATACACGCTACCCACTATCCTTCCAGGCTCGGATAGAAGGGAGTGATGACGTTATAAGTTGCTGTACATCTACTATCTACAAACCGCCCGTGCATTGAATACTGCTGCTATATCTGGTCGGGTCCCCTGCTATCCACCTAGGGGTCCTTGACAACATCCAATGGAAAATCTGTATTGTGATCGATCCCGACTTGGTAACATAGATACAATCATTTTCTCACCGGGGCAATGTGGCTTCTTTGTGTCTCTTCTACAAATACTTTCACAGCTTCTGCTCAGATTAATTTAGCTCACTGGTTCCCCTTATAAATGAATTTACACGAGCTACAAGATTAACAACTAGGTCCCACCCTTTTACTGTGAAATCAGTAAAACATAAACAAAATTCTACTCCAACAGCTTCTTTTCTCGCACTCCCCTCCTGTAGAATTCCCTTCCGTTTACTTGATTCCACGACAGCTACAATCTCCAAGAATTTAAATGTAAAGTCAATAGTCATCTCCTATCTCACTAACTTGCATCCTCTCTCTCTCATGCTTTTTTCTCCATCCATTCTACTCTCATCAGTATTCTCATCCTTCACTTGCCCACTTCCTGACACCCTCTATAACCTGTAACTTTTTCTTAAAATATTCAATGCTAGTAAACTGCCATGATTGGGTGGATATGATTATAAAAAAACAAAAAAAAAAACATGGTCAATGTGTGACAAGTGGTTTCACTTTAGCGCTGTTACCATAGCAAGTCATATCAATATTTTTAATCTCTTTTTTAGTATACTGTGCGTTGTGGTACAGTGGATATCGGCCTCGAACGAGAGAGCGGAGTTCGAATTCTAGTTGAATTCCTTCTATTCACTTAGGCTTAAATGCCCGTGGGAAAGGTATTAATCCATCTCTTCCCTCCAATTATGGGCTAAATAACAGGATAAATTGGGTTCTATAACCTTGGCTGGCAACCAGTCTACAGCAGAAAGCAATGGCAACCTACTGCGGAATAATCTTCTGCCCAATCAGTCATGTCTCTTTTTAGACATGATCTCCCAAGCGTGTATCCCGTATGGCACTTAGCTGACTGTAGTAGACTCCTTCTAAAGCTGCATACTTTATCCAGCCCCGTTTCCATTGATGGAAGGATTCCTGGAACCCCTTTTTTGGAATAGCATTCCGTTAACTCGTTGCTTCTTTTGGAATTCTCCTTGACGTTTCTACATCTTTCTTTCGTCTTTGTCTTCACTCTCCTCCCGCCTAATACTTCAACCCCTTTATGTAACTCCAGACCTTTCTACACCACCCCGTGTGTCTTGTTCTTTTCCTTTCTCTCTACCTTTGCAACTGTCTTCACTCCTGTGTTCACATCCTTCCTTGCCCTTTCTCTTCTCTTCTCTTTCACCCAGCTACACTGGGTGAAAGAGAAAGGGCAAGAAATTTGATTTTATGAAAAAGGAAGACGCAAGAGCCGTGATCTGGGGAATATGGCGGCCACAAACTGCACAAGCCAAACACTGCCGTAAACAACGCTAAGGAGTGAGGTCGTTGTAACGTTGTACATGGTCAATCAGTGACATGCGATTTCACTCTGTGTAGTTTACCTGTTATCCAAGCAACAGTCCGGATACCCTTTCATCAGACGTGGAGGACTCATTTGGGTTAACCGTCAGTGCCTTACCGGAATTGTTTTGAAAAATTCAATTCAAAATTCACAGTATTTTCAACACATAGATGGATTACACATTATAAAAAAAATAAACGATAATTTTAATCCTGTATTTGTCTATATTACTTAAATGAGGTAGTATTTACAGTATTTACATTATTCGGACTATTTTTCTCATCTTTGTTTCCATTTGTTCGATGTTTCGGCCATTGTACGCTCCGGCCTTCTTCAGGTGCTAGGAATTTCGAACCGAACCCTTTATTACAATCACTGGGGTATATCATCCTCATTCCGTGAGTAAAGACTCGATTGAAAGTCATGAGTTATTAGTGTCCTTAAGGACACATGGCCCAGTGGATATAGACGTTGGTTAGTTCCTGTGACTTGACCCAAATAGTTGTGAGTTCAATACCACGCTACAGAAGCGGAGAACAGTTAACATACAGAATTAGAGGGATAAAACTCATAACTCCCAATCGCTGTTATAAACAAGGAATGAGACGATATACCCTAGTGATTGCATTAAAAGGTTCGGTTCGAAATTAATCGCACCTGAAGAAGGCTAGAGAATACAACGGCCGAAACGACGTACAAATCACAACAAAGATGAGGACAGTAGACCGAATAATGTAAATACTGTAATTTTATACTTGCTTCCAAGAAAAAACTTAAATTCGACGTTGGTTGGAGTAATTAAAATCTTTTTAAATTGGAAAAAGATTGACTTAAATATACGCCGTTTTGATCCGTTAATGTTCATATTAAAGTGATGGAGATGGTTTGGTTGTTTTTTGTTTTTTTTTGTTTTTTTTTTATTTATTTATTTAGCCGCAAAAATGTACATACTGCAAATAAATGAATTAATCTCTATTAATTATTGGATGCCGAAATTAAATATTTTGAACGCAATTTTATGTATTTTACTACATGTATTTTGTAAAGAATTTTATGCTTTCATGGAAACAGTTTTTTAGATACATTGTTTGTAAACATTAAAATGTCAGTAATTATTTTTGAAATGTGTTACTGGTAATTTTCTATAAAAATATATTTTTGGTCTTATTATTATGTATTGTTGGTCATTCTACTATAAAATGTATTGTTTTTTTTACTTTATAAAACGTATTATTGGTAATAAGAAATTCGGTTCTCTGTGTAGGGCCAGGAAGTTTTTCCCATCCGAAACAATCCTGTATATATACAAATCTACCATCCGCCCGTGCATCTAATATTGCTGCCATATCTGGTTGGGTGCCCCTGCTATCCACCTCGGTGTCCTCGACAACATCCAACAGAGAATCTGTAATGTGATCGATCCCGACTTGACAGCTAGGATACAGTCGCTTTCTCACAGACGCAGTGTGGCTTCCCTGTGTCTCTTCTACAAATACTTTCACGGCTTCTGCTCCGATGAACTTAGCTCACTGGTGCCCCCTATATATGAATTTACGTATGCCACAAGATTAACAGTTAGGTCCCACCCTTTTAATGTGAAACCGATAAATTGTAAACGCAAATTATACTCCAGCAGCCTCTTTTCTCGCACATCCTACCTGTGGAATTCCCTTCCGCTTACTTCCGCTTACTTGCTTACTTGCTATAATCTCCAGGAATTTAAATGTAAGGTCAGTAGTCATCTTCTGTCTCACTAACTTACATCTTCTCACTCATGCTTTTCTACATCCACCCCACTCTCATCAGTATTCTCTTCCTTTTTATACTCTCTTCCTGACACAACCTGTAACCTGTCACTCTTTCTCATAACTTTCCTTCTATGTAACCCCTTGCACAACAGTGGCAATAAAATGCCTTGCTTGGGGGCATACGATTATAAAAAAAAAAAATTAAAAAATGTTTTGCTGGTATTTTTTTTTTGTCGTTTCACCCCAAGCTATTCGATACCCCGACTGATGCACAGGGGGCTACAAAAGGGTAAAAGTTTAGGCAGGAAGAGAGTGAAGAGAAAGACAAACCAGTTACAGCGGGTGTCAGAGAAAAGGTAAGAGAAGGATGGGAACGTAGGTGTGAAGACAGTTGCGAAGGTAGCGAGAAAGGAAAAGAACAAGATATACGGGATGATGTAGAATGGGCTGGAGTTACATAAGAGAGTTGAAGTATTAGGCAGGAGGAGAGTGAAGACAAAGACGAACCAGCTACAGGGGATGAAAGAGAAAGGGCAAGAGAAGGATGTGAACACAGGAGTGAAGACAGTTGCGAAGGTAGCGAGAAAGGAAAAGAACAAGATACACGCGTTGATGTAGAAAGGGCTGGAGTTACATAAGAGAGCTGAAGTATTAGGCAGGAGGAGACTGATGACAAAGACGAACCAGCTACACTGGGTGAAAGTGAAAGGGCAAGAGAAGGATGTGAACACAGGGGTGAAGACAGTTGCGTAGGTAGAGAGAAAGGAAAAGAACAAGATACACGCGGTGATGTAGAAATGGCTGGAGTTACATAAGAGAGCTGAAGTATTAGGCAGGAGGAGACTGATGACAAAGACGAACCAGCTACACTGGGTGTCAGAGAAAGGGCAAGAGAAGGATGTGAACACAGGAGTGAAGACAGTTGCGTAGGTAGCAAGAAAGGAAAAGAACAAGATATACGGGGTGATGTAGATCTTACTACAAAATTTATTATGGGTATTCTTTTTTAAAAATATATTTTGCTGATAATTTTATTATAAAAAAGGATTTTCATACTTTCTATACTTTTTTTTTTTTGTGAGGGATTCAATAATTTCCCGTAGCTGTGGCCCTAACAGGCGCTACTACCCCGAGTCAGGGTTAACCTGGAAAGAACAGTAAAAGGTGATTCCGTCCATCAAAACCTATGATCTCCCGATCAGAGCCCCTGCTACCGGATCTAGTTTCGCGTCATCCCGAGATCTAAAGTAGGTAGATTTATCCGACCGCCAAGATTGGGGAACAAGGTCGGAAGTTAATTAGGAATTTCCGGAGAGCCGTACAAAAATTGCTCAAGCCTCCACGATACTTCCCTATTTTGGAACTGCTTCAGGCATCATAGTACTCAAGTTACACTTTTGTTTCACTCCAATCGGATTGGAATGAAAATATAGTATCTGCTTTTTTATTTTTTTTCTATCTCTAATGGTAGTATTAGCTCTTTGCTTATAAGGAAATAATGGGAATTCATTGACTGAACATTTCTCTAAAAACATTTTTTCAGCAAAAATGTTTTTCAACTACATTGTTTTTTAACAAAGGACTGAAAGTGCAACACTGAAAACTGGGAGTACATTCAGATAGCCAACGATGAAAAGTATTGCATATACACTCCTGATCAATTTTTAAGACCACTTAAAAATCTTTAAAAAGAAATATTTTTTACGGATAGATTTGAAACTCCTACTACTTAAGGTTACCAATACTACAATCTAAAAGCTTATGGAAACAAAAAGCTATATTCCAAACATTTTATTTAGAAATTTACATTTTTATAAAATGAAGCGATTTACACATGATCAAAATTATAAGACCAGAGACAAAAATTCTACGAAATTGTACAAAAAGTGTATGAAAAGTGTATGAAAACATTCAACAACCCAATTTAACAATGAGTTCTACCTCCACTGCTTTTGATAACTTCAAAAATTCTGTCGGGCATGCTAGAAATAAGCGTTTCCATTAAGGTGCAGGGAATGTTGCTCTAGCTTCTGAAGATGGCTTCACAAAGTTAATTTTTTGTTGAATATTGTTTGCCATTTCGATAAACATCTCTTGTCATCCATCCTCAAACATTTTCAATTGGGTTCAAGTCTGGTGAGCATGCAGGATGTCCCAAGAGATGGATCCCATTTTCTTGTAGAAAGGTCAAGGTCCGTCTTGCAGCGTGGATTGCAGCATTATTCAGTTGGAATAACCATCCATTCACACACAAATGATGACCCTCCATCATCAATGATGCTTTTTGTAGCATGCTAACATAACCAGCCGCTGTATGAAAACCCTGCATCACCCGGAGCTCCACCGGCCCTCTGTAAGAAAAGGCACCCCATACCATTAGGGACCCTCCACCAATATGACGTGTGGAGAAAATTTCAGGAGGCATGTTTTTGTTATGCCAATATCTTTGTAAGCCATCAGGACCATTTAGATTGAATTTTTTCTCATCAAAAAACAGGACTTTCTTCCACTTCCCAACGTCCCATGTTTGGTATTCACAACCAAACTTTAAGCGGTCAACCTTGTGACATGGAAGCAGCCGAGGAATTTGTTTACGCTTTTTATTTACCATGCCTTTTTGTCGTAAGTGTCATCTGATAGGGAAATGCAATCAGCATCTGTGACTGCCTTAATTTGACTAGATGAAATCCCCCCCCCCCCACTCTTTCATAACAACCCGTCTTATTCTCTTACTCAATGCAGGAAAAAATTTTTAGGGCCTACCAGAGGATTTTGCTTTTCCATAATTCTCACTGTTCTTTAGAAAGTTGCAAATCACAGTTTTACTGCGATTTACCTTAGCTGCGATTGCCAGGTGTGACAAAACTTGCTTATGGAATTCTAGAATTCGAGAACGCTCAACTTTGGTAAATTTGCTTGCTTTAGGCATGGTAACACATTTACGCAGTGATTGCTATTCTCTAACTGAACTAAAAACATTGGAATTGCCATAGATCTAACAATTTATACCCCTGGTCTTATAATTTTGATCATGCGTAAATCGCCTCATTTTATAAAAATGTAAATTTCTAAATAAAATGTTTGGAATGCAGCTTTTTGTTTCCATAACCTTTTAGATTGTAGTATTGGTAACCTTAAGTGGGAGGAGTTTAAAATCTATCTGTAAAAAAAAAATTCTTTTTAAAGATTTTTAAGTGGTCTTAAATTTTTGATCAGGAGTGTATTCTCGATGTTTCAGCCTTTGTATGCTCCGACCTTCTTCAGGGGATTAGAATTTTGAGTTTGAGTTTGAGTTTTGTTTAACGGCATATCAACCTCTGTGGGTTAGTTAATGCTAAAAAGGTGGGGCTTTAAGGTATTTTTTTAAAATCGGTTATATTGAGAAGGTTGATTTAGTCAGATTTTCATGAAAATTTTGTTTTTATTCTTTTTTATTTTAGAAAACTGAAAATATCTTCTAGTTTTGTATTCAAAAATGTTTTGCTGGGAATAAATTTTTCCTTTAAAAATGTGTTATGGTAATAACTTTTTCTTCAAAAATGCATATTTTTCTATTAAAAAATGTCTATTTTTATGTATATATTACTATGAGAGTGTATTTTAGTACATTTATGGTGTTTTGAACCCAGTTTAGGGGTTAACTATTTGCCCATAGCTGGGACCCTAACAGTTGCTACCACTCCGGGTCAGAGTGGACGTGGGAACAACAGCAATTAAGTGATGGCTCCATCATCCTCACAACCTCCCGATCAGAGGCCTTGCTGCCAGATGCAGTTTACCGTCATGCCCAGAGTTTGGAATTTTGAACTGAACGCTTTATTTCGATCATTGGTGTAGATTGTTCTTGTTCCATTAGTCATGCCACTTCCGGATGGCTTGGTTATCTCCATCCGATCGTGCATAGAATATATCTGTTCAGGAGCCACTGCTGTTTATCTCAGGGTTCTCGACAGGATCCAAAGAAGAATCTGTAATGCGATCGGTCCAGACTTGGTAGTTCTTTCTTACCGGCAGGATGTGCCTTCCCTCTGTCTCTTCTACAACTATTTTCTTGGATTCTGCTTCGACGAACTTAGGTTACTGATGCCCCCTCCAACAAACATTTATTCGAGCAACGAGACTGGCAACAAGGTCACACCCTTTTGCAGTTAAATCTAACAAATGCAGCCGCTACTTCTACTCCAATAGCTTCTTTTCTCGCACTGCTAACCTGTGGAACTCTCTTCCGTATATTTGCTTTCCTGACAGCTACAACCTCCAAGAATTTAAATGCAATGTCAATTTCTGTCTCTTATTCACTTGACTCCAGCTCTTCCCTCGTACTTTCTACAACACCCCGTGTATCTTGTTCTTTTCCTTTCTCTCTAATTTCGCAACTGTATTCACTCCTGTGTTCACCTCCTTCTCTTGCCCTTTCTCTTTTTCTCCTGTAACTTGTTTGTCTTTGTCTTCACCCTCCTCCTGCCTAATACTTCAAATCTCTTATGTAACTCCAGCCATTTCTACATGACCCCGTGTATCTTGTTCTTTTCCTTTCTCTCTACCTTCGCAACTGTCTTCACTCCTGTGTATACATCCTTCCCTTGCCCTTTCTCTAACACCCGCTGTAACTGGTTCGTCTTTCTCTTTGCTCTACTTCGGCTTAAACTTTTACTTCCTTATGTAGCCCCCTGCGCATCAGTGGCGGTACCGCCTTGCTTGGGCTGAAACGTTTAAAAAAATATTAACTCGTCAAGCTTTTTGTTCACCAGAGCTGTAGTCAGGTATGGAACTCTCAACACTTTAGGCCAAGTCACTAGATCTAAACATGGCCCAGAGGATAAAAGCGTTTTGCCACTTTATTTACATTATTCGGCCTGTTGTCCTCATGTTTACTGCCATAGTCACGACATTTCGGGCGTTGTACACCCCGGTCTTTTTCGGATTATCTACTTTGGAATTTCAAACCGAGCCCTTCACGCAGTTAGATTGTTCTTATTTCACGTGCCATGCTTATTTTTATTTATTTATTTATTTGCAGTATTTACATTATTCGGACTAATGTCCTCATCAACATTTGTACGATGTTTTGGCCGTTGTATGCTCCGACCTTCTTCAGGTTCTAGGAATTTCTAACCGAACCCTTTATTACAATCACTAGGGTATATCATATTCATTCCTTGCATAGTAGTAACGCCGCTATTGGAAGTCATAAGTTATCTCCCTCTAACTCTGCAATTTACTTGTTCACCTCTGCTGTAGCCTGGCATTGAATTCACAATTCTTTGGGTCAAGTCACATCTGTCCTATTATTTAATCCATAACTGGAGGGAAAAGACGGATTAATATCTTTCCCAAGTGTATATGTGTGTAAGTGAATACAAGGAATTCAACTGGAATTCGAACTCGGCTCCCCGATTTGTCCTTCCGAGTCGATATCCACTTCACCACAACGCATATCAGAATATTGTATTACCAAGTGGTCATCCATATCGGTACTAACCAGGCTCGACGTTGCTTAACTTCGGTGATCGTACGAGAACTGTTCTGAGGTTAAGAAATACGCTTATGTTAATAAATTGGATTCCATTACTTCCCAGTTTTTTTTTTCTTTTGTTTTTTTTTTTTTTTTTTTTTTTTTTTTTGTACAGTTTTATTTCTTGTTTCCTGTTTAGGATTTTGTTTCCGGTAACATTTAAAGTTTTTTCCCCATCTTTAACCTCCAGTAGTTCCTTGTGACTTGTTTTTTTTTTTTGTTTTTGTTTTTGTTTTTGTTTTTATAATTGTGTCGCCCCAAGCAAGGCATTTTGCTGTCACTGTTGTGCTGGGGTAACATAGGAGGGATGTTATGAGAAAGAGTAACAGATTACAGGGGGTGTCAGGAAAGGAGTAGGAGAAGTATGAGAATACAGATAAGAGTGGAGTGGACGGAGAAAGGAGTATGAGAGAGAAGATGCAGGTTAGTCAGATAGGAGATGACTATTGACTTTACATTTAAATTCTTGAAGATTGTAGCTGTCGGGAAAGCTAGTAAACGAAAGGGAATTCCACAGACAGGAAGTGCGAGAAAAGAAGCTGTTGTAGTAGAATTGGCGTTTGCAAGTTATTATTTTCACAGTAAAAGGATGGGACCTAGTTGCTAATCTTGTGGCTCGAGGAAATTCATATACAGGGGGTACCAGTGAGCTAAGTTCATCTGAGCAGAAGCTGTGAAAGTATTTGTAGAAGAGAAATAGGGAAGCCACACTGCGTCTGTGAGAAAGCGACTGTATCCTCGCTGCCAAGTCGGGATCGATGACATTACAGATTCTCCGTTGGATTTTGTCAAGGACACCGAGAGGGATAGCAGGGGCCCCCGAGCAGATATGGCCGCAGTATTCAATGCACGGGCGGATGGTAGATTTGTATATATGCAGGATTGTTTCGGACGGGAAAACTTCCTGTCCCTACACAGCGAACCGACCTTCTTAGCAGCGAATTTAGCCATTCATTCTATATAGTTATTCCACTTGAGGTCTAATGTGAGAGTTAACCCGAGGAGGCGCAGTGTTTTACTTTCAGAGAGACTAGCCTGATCCATGCTAATGGGCGGTAGGAATGTTGTCGGCGTTAACTCTTTGCTTGGGATGGTGTCTCTACTTCGGTTGGCTCTTAAGCCTTGTACAGAATGAACAATCATTATTTTTGTTTGGGCAAAGAAAGCTGTACAGATTTAATACAAATAGATTTCAAAACCTTTAAATGAAAGTTAACTTGATCAGTGCTTGATTACTGACGAAAAGCCCCTTATGTTCACTTTTTAAGTCTTGAACAAATTTCTAATCTGAGAAAAACAGATTATATTGGCCTCCTTGAAGTGTTCGACTTGGGCGTTGTTCGGATCACAATGTTCTCCCGTTTTCTATTGGATATAAACTCCCCACTGTTCTTAATATAGGATTTCTATTAGGTCTTTGTACACGTGAAAATGATCGGCAGTATCCCTCAATAATTTTTGTATCTTTTAATGTTTCAATACCAATCTCATTGATAATAACTTAGACTCGTTGGACAAATTCAATACCAACCACCAGCCGCTTTACATGAGACAGGAAACATGCGGTAAGGTTTAAATCAACAGGACTAGGAGTTCAAACGTTAGAAGTAACATGAACTTGAAAGTGCTTCAGCAGGATAACACGTTTTTCCTGGGTACGATTGAACATGAACTGACCTCTTCTTATAAAGTAAGATTTATATCTGATGTCTGATTGTTGATTCCGACACGAGAAGCACTGCTTAGTATGGACGAACCAGGACAATAATTGGTGTTGAAAGGTTAAAAGATACAAAGAGCAACAAAACAGAAATCGTGGAGAGACATGATCATTCACATTCTGCAAATAATAATAATAATAATAATAATCCTTCCTCAAAAGAAAAGTTTTAAAATGTATTTTTAAATGAAAAAAAATATGAAGTTTTTATTTTAGTTTTAATTTCTAACTAATACCTTAAATTTCACGGTTTCTGCTCCAATGAACTTAGCTCAATGGTGCCCACTATGTATGAATTTACACGAGCTACTAGACTAGCAACTAGGTCCTTTACAGTGAAATCAATAAAATGTAACTGCAATTTCTACTCTAATAGCTTTTTTTCTTGCAATTCCCGCCTGTGGAATTCCCTTCCATATACTTGCTTCCCGACAGCTACAATCTCCAAGAGTTTAAATGTAATGTCAATAGACACCTCCTATATCACTGACTCGCATCCTTTCTCTCAAGCTCTTTTTTCTCTGTTCACTCCACCCCCATCACACAGGTATTCTCATCCGTCTATTACCCCCTCCTGACATCCCATTTAACTTACCCACCTTTCTTATCACTTTCCCCCTATGTAACCCCCCTGCGCAACAGTAGCAGTAAAACTGCCTTGCTTGGGGTGAAATGATTTTAAAAAAAGCAAATTACAGAAGTAAAAAAAATATTTTTATCAAAATTTTCTACGAAAGACGCCTTTTTAAAATAGTTTAATTCATTTGTGAATAAATTCTGAAAGGTTTTTTAAAAAATGGTATTCGTCTGATTTTTCAAGAATTTCTAAATCAATGTGTTTTTCACTGTTAAAAGACTCTAGGATTTCGCATACTAATTTATGGTCACCGATTGCCGGAAGAAAAAACAAAATTTCGAAGGTCCTATAAATGATAAAAACATATGATTTAATAATAAATATCCTTTGATCTTTCCTCTTAAGATAAAATTGTTTGTATTAAATTTGGAGCATGTTTTCATCGTGTAAACGGGGGTGAGCAAGTAGAATTATAACAAGATTATTAACATTTAAAAACCTTTTTTTCAGAGAGTACAAAATTGCTTATTAAAATGTGATGAAAATGTATGGAAAGAAAGAAAGGAAAATATGTATTCATCATAAAATAATAACAGATTTTGAAGATAAAATTATTTATATTAAATTTGGAGCATGTTTTCATTATGTCTGCTCATATTTAAGCGAATGCTTGGAGGTTCATACATATATATATTTTGAAGGCTGTCACAATGCGTTTAGTAAAATAAAGGAAGGTAAAGAAGTTGTTGGGTATCACCTATTTATTATACATTAATATTTCGAGATTAAAATCTCATCTTCAGAATGTTAGAAGAGCTTGTGTTTGAGTTCGTGCCTTTCAACAAATGGTCTTTCCTTGCTGCTGTTGCTAATTGTTGTGTGTGTGTGTGTGTGTGTGTGTGTGTGTGTGTGTGTGTGTGCTAGAGCATGTATATGTATGTGTGTTTATAGTGGGTATATGTTTGATTGATAGTTGAGAATTTTACACCATAAAGACATACATATACACGCTCTAGCAAACACACACACACTTTAATTTTTTTTAATTTTAAATTCCACACGTGGCTAGCCAGTTTGGCAGAATATTTAAGGTTTTCCAGTTTAAATGTAGAATTAATCTAAAATTAAAATTCTTTAAAATAATTGTTCTTCTTATTAACTATATAATATTTATTTATACGAGGGTCATTCAATAAATATGGTGAATTTTTCGGTATAAGGACTTCTAATACAGATAGAAGCTTACTTTCTTTTATTTTTCAACGTAGTCTCCCAGAAGTGTCACAAACTTTTCCCATCTGTGCACAAGCTTCCGTATTTTCTCGGCGTAAAAAAATTTGCACTGATATCTCAGCCAATCGCTCACAGCACTTTCAAATTTCATGCCTCTCGTGAACGCTTTCAGGGACCAAACAGGTGAAAGTCTGAAGGGGCAAGATCTGGGCTGTAAGGGAGATAAGGGAGCAGTTCCCAGCCCAGCTCGTTGATGGTCGAAATGTTTGGGCTGCTGTGTGAGGCCTTGCGTTGTCTTGATACAAGACGACTCTGTGTGACTTATGACCCCTGCATTTGTCCCAACATATAGGCTCAAAGTTATCAATGTTATCCACTGACACCCTTCTGTCAGACTGAATGAGGTCATTGACGGATTTGATCACCTCAGGAGACCTCACTTCTGTAGGCCTTCCATCTTCAACACTGATCCTTCCTTCAATTCAGCCCACTTGTAGACATTTTTTTGGCTGAAACATGCGTCACCATACACAATTGACATTCTCCTATGAATTTCAACTGGTTTGCACTCTTCAGCAACCAAAAACTTGATAACTGACCTCTGTTCAATCCTGGAGTATGCTTCTTGGTCGGCCATCTTTGTTAATCTCCAAAACTATCAAAGATTTTTTTTTCAATCTACAAGAAAAATTAAATCCCTTTGAAAAAGTAAAGGAAAATAGTTTTAAAAAAGTAAGCTTCTATCTATATTAGAAGTCCTTATACCGAAAAATTCACCTTATTTATTGAATGACCCTCGTAGATGTCCTTATACCGAAAAATTCACCTTATTTATTGAATGACCCTTGATTAAAATCCGATTCTTTTATCTCTTTTTATTCCTGAAGTAATTTTTTGTAATTTATTTTCATATTAATATTGTTCTGGACCTAAATTTAAGTTTTTATATTTTCTATCTATCTATCTATCTATCTATCTATCTATCTATCTATCTATCTTAATCTGTTCATATCTATCTATCTATCTATCTATCTATCTATCTATCTATCTATCTATCTCAATGTGTTTATATCTATCTATCTATCTATCTATCTATCTTCTGTTTGTCTGTCCTCAGATATGCATACTACTTTCCATATTTAAAAAAACGATTTTTTTAATATTTACTTGCTATTTAAAACAAGAGCGGACACTAAACATAATAGGGGATCATTCAATGCATCTATGTGCATATCCGTCTCTCTCTCTCTCTCTCACAATTTCATTGTTTTTTAAATAAAACAAGTAAAAAATTGAAATCCCTAGGGAATGTTTTGACTGAAGATGGAAAGTTCGACACGGAGATCCAAAAACATATTGGCATGGAAAAAAGACGCATTTCAGAAGAGTGCAGGATTGATGTGTGATATCTGTCCTTTTGTATTGGAAGTGAATGCTGGCCGATCTCATCCAGGATGAAGGAAAGGCTTGAGGCGACAGAAATGTGGTTTTACAGGAGGATGCTGAGGATAACATGGACTGAGCACGTGTGCAACGATGAAGTATTGGAGAGGATGGAAACGAGAAGAAAACTGATAATAAATATCAGGAAGAGACAAATGAGGTTTCTGGGACACGTAATGAGAAAGGAGGATCTGGAGAACTTAATACTCACGGGTCGGATAAAGGAAAGGAGAGAGAGGGAAAAGCAGCGAGAAACGTACTTGGTAGGTCTGAGCAAATGAATAGCAGAGCGGAGCTTAGAAGAGATACCAAGAGAAAAAATATTGAGAGAGACAAGAGACAGAGCCAAGTGGGAGTCCATGATCGCCTACGTCCTGAAGGGACTCGGCACATGAAGAAGAAGAAAAAATAAATCTAAAAGACATGTCTGCGTAGCTAATCAGTATTGGGAAGAGGTGGATTCATATATAATCAGAATTTAATAAACAAATAAGAAATTAAAATGTGCATATGAAGTGGGGGATCAATTCACTATTATAATCGATATATATACTGATCCCTCATTTTCTGACCATGCTAGTTTCTATCCATTTATATTTTCGATCTATGGGCTTCAGTAAATGGTTGACGGAGCGGAGTTTGGAATAGATGCTAAGAGAAAAATTATTGAGAGCGACAAGAGACAGAGCCATGGGGAAGTCCATGATCGCCTACGTCCTGAAGGGACACGGCACATGAAGAGGAAGAAATAAATCTAAAAGACATGTCTGCGTAGCTAATCAGTATTGAGAAGAGGTGGATTCATATATAATCAGAATTTAATAAACAAATAAATTAAAATGTGTATATGAAGTGGGGGATCAGTTCATCATTATAATCAATGTATAAACTGTATAAACTGATCCCTCACTTTCTGAATATGCTAGTTTCTATCCATTTATATTTTAGATCTATGGGCTTCAGCAAATGGTTGCCGGAGCGGGGCTTGGAAGAGATACCAAGAGAAAAAATATTGAGAGCGACAAGAGACAGAGCCAAGTGGGAGTCCATGATCGTCTACGTCCTGAAAGGACACGTCACAGGAAGAAGAATAATTCAATACATTTCTATCTATACATACACACACACACACTAAAACATATATATATACATATATATATATATATATGTGTGTGTGTGTGTGTGTGTGTGTGTGTGTGTGCATATCGATCTCTCACATTCTACTCATATCTATCTATCTATGTGAATTTCGCACCGCTTGCGTTTCTCTATTTTTCTTATACTACATCCTTGAATTTTCTTTCTCTCTTTTTTATCCGGCCCCAACCACCTTCGCCATTACCCACAATCACCTCTTCGCTCAACGTCCATTTTTTTTACTCCCGCTGGTTGTCTCTGACGTGTCTGTCGGCAACTTCAATTCAAATTGATGTTACTCTCTTTTCGCAAACGTCATCCGCACAGTGACGCCCGTTCCCCCGCGCTCCGATTCTGCGCCATTTTCTAGCGGGTGCCAGTGATGGCTAAGCGTAGGAACGGGCAGCGTCTAAAAGAGGCCCGTCTTCGACCATCACAAAAGAAATGCCAATAATATAACCGGGCGCTCGGCAGATTTTGTGAGGCGGAGCATCGGTTGAGGCGGTTGGGGCTGCGTAGTATTGGCAGCGAAATCGCGGGGGTGGATGGGTCTCGACGTGACAAGAACGGAATTCAAAATGAGCAAACCCCAGCTGAAATTATAAAACGAACCCTTCTTCCCTACACTTAAGATAAGCAAAGCAACGAAGTTATGTATCTAGGTATGTATGTATGTAAGGATTGATTCACTGAATTTCTCTTACGATATCCAGTTTTCCTGTAGTTCCGGAAATGTAATAGATATGCACAAAAGCATGCATACATACATATATATATATATATATATATATATATATATAATTTGTCAGCATATAAGTATGTACACAAAACTATAGTTAAGAACAGATTTAGATAGATATGCTTAGCATCAGATATATATATATATAAAGATATATATAAAGAGACTGAGATAGATAGATAGATAGATAGATAGATAGATAGATAGATAGATAGATATTTTTAAAATGAATACAAAGACAAATAGATATTGGAAGATTGAAACAGATAGATAGATAGATAGATAGATAGATAGATAGATAGATAGATAGATAGATAGATATGAACAAAGTTAGCTATATATATATATATATATATATATATAATGCTGAGTTATGATGATGCTAAATGCCAAAATTGTTTTTTTGTTATTGGTAAACTGATAAAAAGATATTTTTGCAGAGAGTTTTTTTTTTTTTTTTTTTTTTTGTCGGGAACAGATCAATATCGAGATGGAACGTTAATACGATTAATGTGAAGAAGTTTGTCACCCAAATGAGCAGATTCATGCCGACTTCGAAGATTCGTAAAGGCACATTTATGATATTCTCACCCCTCAGGGATTTTTTAAATCTTTATATATATATATATATATATATATATATATATATATATATATATATATATATTATAAAGGTAAAGTCAATAGTTATCTCCTATCTCACTAACCTGCATCCTCTCTCTCTCATGCCCCTTTCTCCGTCCACTCCACTCTCGTCAGTAATCTTATCCTATTCTTACCCACTTTCTGGCACCACCTGTCACTCTTTCTCATAACTTTCCTTCTATGTAACCCCCTGCAAAACAGTGGCAGTAAAATGCCTTGGTTTGGCGATATAATTTTAATATATATATATATAAGAAAAATTAAGGCAGACGTTATTACATGGTGCCTTAATGTTTCTTATATTTGTATTTATATATATATATATTTAGAGCTCTCTTAGAGAGTTATCCTACCACTGGATGCACAGGATACTCCTTTGGATTCTTCTATACCCACACCGCATGCTGATATATATATATATATATATATATATATATATATATATATATATATATACTGAATAATATAAATTGTAGTTTTTGTGAGGCCTCGTTCTCGATAGCAGTTACACATGCCGTCTCGCAAGGCGAGAACTTTCAGACATACACTTAAGCCTGTTAAGAAAAGATTAACAAACTGAGATAGATAGATAGATAGATAGATAGATAGATAGATAGATAGATAGTAGATAGATAGATAATACAGCATAAGATAGATAGATAGATAGATAAGATACAGCATAAGATAGATATATAGATGGATAGATAGATAGATAGATAGATAGATAGATAGATAGATAGATAAGTACAGCATAAGATAGATGGATAGATAGATAGATAAGTACAGCATAAGTTAGATAGATATATAGATAAGTACAGCATAAGATAGATAGATAGATAGATAGATAGATAAGATAGATAATACAGCATAAGATAGATAGATAGATAGATGGATAGATAGATAGATAAGTACAGCATAAGATAGATAGATAGATAGATAGATAGATAGATAGATAGATAGATAAAGATAGCATAAGATAGATAGATAGATAGATAGATAGATAGATAAGTACAGCATAAGATAGATAGATAGATAGATAGATAGATAGTATAGATAGATAGATAGATAGATAGATAGATAGATAGATAGATAGATAGATAGATAGATAGATAGATGATAGCATAGATGATAGATAGATAGATAGATAGATAGATAGATAGATAGATAGATAGATAGATAAGAAAAGCAAATCATTATTTGTTTGTTTGCAAACTAAATCCAATGAATCCGAACCCAATAAATGATGTCAGCTTCGTGCTACGGCAATGTGTAATATACTGTAATTTCGTTATTTTATGTGCCTTTAATAATACGGGGTCTTAGACTCTAGGTGTTATTACTAATGAATTCTTTCCTTTGCTGAATACCAATCAGTCAGTTAAATGCCATACGTGATACACACTTAGTCGATTATGTCTCGAAAGAACGCATGACTGAATAGGCAGAACATTTTCCCGCAGTAGGTTGTCATTACTTTCTGCGGTAAACTGGTTGCCGAACAAGGCTATAGAACCCAATCTGTTCTGTTATTTAACCCATAACTGGAGGGAATGGGCAGATTAATACCTTTCTCAAGTGTATTTGTGCGTAAATGAATATAATGAATTCAACTGGAATTCGATCTCAGCTCCCCGATTTCTTGTTCCAATCCGATATCCACTGCACCACAACGAACATCCTTGCTGAATACAAACAGCTTGTATAGAGCAATATTCAACATTCGGGACACAGCAGACAACTAGGAAATAATGGAGGGTGTTCAGTTGCAACTGTATGATAAAATTAAGAGAACGAGGAAAGTAATCGGAGCTGACAAAATATTTTATTTAAGTAAAAGAATCATAAAACAAAACTAAGTTTTCATTTAAGTTTTTATCTGCTCACCTCAAGAATTATTAATGACCAAAGCCAAGCAGCTGGTTTCTCCTTTGACTTAGTTATAAAAAAACTGAGTGAGGTTTAAAAAAAAAATGACTGCTCACATTCAACGCTACAATTGTCAAACCAGGGACATTTGTTCATCACCGAAACCTAAATTTTCGTCTATCACGATAAACGGTTGTCTCCTCAGTGAAACCCCGTACCTTGAACGCCTATTAAGACTTAAGCACAACTCAGACCTCAAGGAGAATCCTTACATACGATCGATCGCTAAACATACTGGAAAAATTATCAAAGGATAGAGATTGATAAGTTTCTATTTCTATTTAAATGAGACCTAATTGAGCTATGGTCAAAGAGATGTAACGTGAGTCTTCCTGTTCAACATATTGTAGTATATCCAATGTAATTATTTACGAATAAGGATTGATCAGAAACATATTTCCTTAAACATATGTAAATTCATAAATAATATTGGTTCTCTCCAGCTTAGATCTTGAAGGTGAATTATTACTTTTGACAATGAATTTTAAATGTTTTGTAATAGATAATTTAATTTTCTTCTTTTTTTTTTGGAATTGCGTACTTCTTTATAATATTTCTAAGTGAGGATTCCTCCTGCTTATAGTTGCTATGCATTTGTTTTTTGTAAAAGATATTGATGTTTTCGTGTATTACATTTCACGTGCCACAAATGAGAGTAGATAAAAGTGGGCCGTCAGTGTCTATCCTACACGTAGTTAATCTAATTCACGAGCCATTCATTCATTATAATTTACATATAAACCAAAATACTCATACATCATTGTTTTATCCAGTTAATACTTCTACTCTTCTTCTTCTTCATTATACTGTTTCCCTTTAGGACGTAGGCGATCATGGCCCTACACATCTCCTTATACCTATCGCTCTTAATACCCTCTTTCCTGTTATACCAGTCAATACCCGCTCCATCATCCATTTACTCATGTCCATCAGGTATATTGGGCGTTGTTTTTTCTAGTCTCTCTTCCCCTCTATTCGTCCTGTGGGCATCAGGTTCTCCAATCCTTCTTTCCTCGTGACTCAAAAACTTGCGCTATCTTTTCCTGTTGTTAAGTATCAGTTTCCTTTTTATGTCCATCTTCTCCAAAACCTTATCATTGCTCACGTGTTCTGTCCAGGTTATCCTCAGCATCCTTCTGTAGAACTATATGTTGGTTGCTTCATTTTTGATGAGATTGTCCAGCATTCACAGCCATATTGAAAGGTAAACATCACGTGACAATCCGATACTCCCTTTTTTGTTTCTAGCGAAATTTTCCTGTCTCTTCTCAGCTTCTGAAATGCATCCTTCGCTACACCAATGCACCTTCGAATCTCCTTATCGTACTTTCCGTCTTCTGTAAGAACACTTCCCAGGTATTTTAATTTCTGCACCTGTTTGATTTTGGCAGCACCAACTTTTAATTGGTATTTCGGGTTACTCTTTTTACTGATTATCATGAATTCAGATTTCTTGAAGTTGATATGTATTCCTTTCTTTCCGCTTTCTTTAACTACTTCCTGTCGGAGGTCTTGTAGCGTTCTATCTTTGTGTATCTTCTGAATTTGTTTGCTGTTCGTATGCAGGTAGTTTGCTGCCAATAAAGTTTCTTGGTTACTATAAGGTCTTTACAGAATATGCCAACGTTGGCAAGCGTCTTTATCAGGTCTTGTGACGTACTTTGATAAATGCCTTTACATAGTCGATGAAACCCAGTTACATCTCTTCCTGCATTTCTATTGGCCTTTCTGATAACAATTTAAGCATAAATATCGCGTTCCTTGTTCCACTTCCCTTGACGAAATCACACTGTTCTTGTCATATTTCTGGTCTAATTCTGCTGCGCTCGCCGTTCATCAGAATTCGGATGATGAGTGACTCATTAAACTGATCGTTTGGTTGTGTTCACATTCATTTGCACCTGGGTGTGCTATGAAAATCGGTCTGCTTATGTCTTCCGGGATTTACAGCTGTTGTAGGTTTCATTTATAATTTCTGTGATTTTGTCTATGTTAGGGCGCCGCTCCTATTTGACTACAAATGGACTGTTCCCATTGCTATATATAGCATTGGTGGATTCTCTACAGGGGAGTCGTAGAGAGTCACTTGAGAGTCTCTAATGAGTTACTGAAGAGTCAGTGCGAGTCAGTGAAGAGTTAGTCACACTTCCGGTGGTGTACTGGAAGTAATCACGTATACACACGTCTTACGACGGATTGGATTCTTGTATCTTTCTATTGTAAATATTACTAATCACTTCTGTACATACTAACCATCTTTCCGCGGAATACAACTTATATTCTGATTCTGTTGTTGAGTTATTCATTTATACTTGGCGACATAACAGGATATAATACAGTATATTTACAGGGATTCTACCAAAATACCCATGACATGAGAATTTATACAATTGTTTTTTTTATTTTATTTTATATGTATTTTATTGCTCATTCAATAAGGAACTAAAGCACTATGGCTATTGGGCGTGTATAATGATATACGCGCGAAAAAGACTGCCTTCTTCTACCGAACGCTTGTAGCCCAGAGGTAGAATCGCCGACTAACGCCAATTCGGTCGGGTTTAAATCCTGTGTTGTGGTGCAGTGGATATCCGCTCGGAAAGAGGAATCGGGGAGCTGAGTTCGATTTCCAGTCAAACACTCTGTAATTCACTTACGCACTGGTACCCTTGGGAAAGGTATTAATCCGTGCCTTCCCTCCAGTTATGGGTTAAATATCTGAGGTCTGCTATTCATGCGATCCGTGGCAAACTTCTGCACCGATTGTTTGTTATCAGCAGTTCCAAAAAGTGTGGATGGTGCTACACAAGCCTTCACCACTCTAATCAATTCTTTGTGTGGTAATCTAACTGAGGTTAGACACTCATACATCGAAATTGACGGGAGAATCCATTATTATTATTATATATATATATATATATATATATATATATATATATATATATATGACATGAAATGGGTTGGGTAGGATGTAAACAATAACGAAAATAAAATACAACAAAACATCAAAAATAAAATTAAAATATGTTAGTTGGACCCGTTCACTCCACAGAGAAATAAGAGAGTCCACTGTATTCTGGCGTTAAGCAGAATCAAGCCGCTTTCTCACTAAGGACAAGAAAGAGAAAAATAAATTACGGGTAGAATTATCAAAGATAAAAAAAAATTATCAATCAAGATAAAAAAAAAAGGTGGAAACAAAAACAAACTGTGGAGATTAGGAATAATGATATGAATCGTAAACAAGGTGAATACTGGGAGCAAACCGGGAACAAAAATTGCTCACATTAACTGTATGAACAAAAATTTTTAGCTTAACCAGGAATGGGGTCCTGCAAGAAACCGGCCCATTGTTTCAAAAGGCGACAAAAATGAAAACCTGTTCTAGTTAACACGAACTAAGCTCGCTGCTTCTACCCATCTTTCGTTGAAATCTGCTGGTAACAAATGCTTTCTATCAGTTCTAAACTTTCTCTTGAGTTGATACGGAAATAATCCAACCAGATCCTAATAAGAATTCGTATCGTAAGATCTCGTCAACCACATCATCATCCTTGCCACGGTTGGCAGTGTTAGAAGCACTCTCCATCACACCCCAGAACATATTATCGCACGCGTATGAAGTCAAGGGACACAAGATATTCGAGATCGATACGAGCCATCCATTCATCGACATCATCTTAAAACAGGCGCATCTGAGGACAGTAATAGAAAGCATGTGCACCCAGAACCAAAAGAACATCAATTGAGATGCTCACAGGGTGGGTTCGACGCAACCCTCTATACTCATTCCCGATACAAAGCCCTCCTAGGCCGTGAAATGTCACTACATTAGTAGCCTACAAGGCCTTTCGACACACGTGGAAGTCTGTTTTCGGGGCTTACGGTGGCACTCAGTATTAGAAATCAGAGGAGTGTTGGTAAGGATAAGGAAGGCTGCCCTAGCTCAGCGTTGATGACTCTTTAAATGTGACATTCCCAGGCTTCCATGACACAGACACTGACATACGTCTCTGCAAACTTTCGTCTTGCATCCACCCCACAAAAGGGAGAACAGCAAGCGCGTGATCGCCTTCCTACGTTTCTTACTGAAAGGGAGTACTAAGAACCAGTAAAGGATGAACACACCTCAGCCTTACTCTTTAAGGGCAACTGCCTTCGGAGCCAATTACAGACCGCCACTCCGATCTCTTCTAGTAGTCCCGACCAATTCTTCTTCAGCTGAAAACCCGATCCGAACCACACTTCAAGAATGTGAACGGGGCATCACTTTCCCGGAAGAGAAAACCTCTTCCAAGCACCTAGATTGAAGACTTGTCGAGGTTAATATTGGCTCTGTGACCTCGTGCCTTTTAAGCTTTTTCTGCGCCACCTCAATATCACGCGGACACGACACGTAAGAGGTTACGTCATAGGCGTACGCGGAAACGCTGGTTCGAGGTTCACCAAGGTTTGCATGCCTTGTTCGTCAGCCGGCGAAGAAAAGTCTCCAAGACTAAAATAGACACGATGAACTTGGCCGCTTCCTGTTCGGCTGCACCACTGGAGGAGCAATACAGCAGGCTGATACATTTGCTGAAGTTGTGTTTGAAACCGACAGTCTGCATGACAGCAATCAGATACTAAGAGTCGATTCTGTCGAACGTCCCTTGACTGATCGAAACTGACCAGCGCAGCTCCAGCAACGTCTTTTACACCTTCTAGGGTCGTGTGGATCAGATGCAGATTGTTCTAAATTGTTAAGCTTTTTACTAATCAATTGCTGTCAAACGCTCCGTCAAAAAATCTTTAACTCTGTATTTAGCAGAATTATTTGTCCGTAATCGTCTAAATGCCCCTACCATGCTTACCCTTTCTCAAAAGCGTGATTACACCCCCCCCCCAGAAGAGCCGGTTGAGGACGGTTTCTTGCTGGAACCACTTCTTCAATACCACTGTCAAAATAGGAACAGACATGTGTGACAGCCTCAATTAAAATTCGTAGGGCTGACCCTTAAGTCTAGGAGACTTAGTCTGGTAGACCCTTATCAAAACCAGATGAACTTCCTTCTTTGTGATCTCATCTCTGTAGCCAGCCGCATCAGTCGAAAGAGAGCCCAGAAAAGTTGGCTAAATAGCTACAAAATTCTTCGTCGCCGAGTCTAGGCTCCTTAGTAAATCGGTTCCGAAAATGCTGTCGAAACACCTCACACATGTAATTAGACGACAGCAGGAGGAGACCATCCGGGGTATTGAATTCATCAATTTAGCAATCGGATCTTCCTTGCCCAATTCTGTGCCCATATTCACAGTTTCGTTAGACATCCTGTTTAAGCTATGTCTAACCACCTAACACTGGTAGTCGCTCGCTCCAAAGCCTGCCTAGCTAAATCATTTTTCTAGGGAGTTGCTCCCATATTCCGACCAAGACAGACTATCCTTGAGAGTTTTCACCTTTTTATAGCCTTATCTAGAGCAATTCGATGAATAATTTCGGTGGTGAATGACCTGATCCTATTCCTAAGCCTCTCTCATTATTTATTACCAATAATTGCCTCCATTAACTCCCGCTGCACTAAACTAGTTACCAGTCCCGCCTATTGAGTAAAGACGAGTTGAACTTCTAATGTAGAGCTAGTCTAGACTTAGACTCTAACGTCATCTGAGTACAAACAATTTTATGGCCTGAATTGCTATTGAAACGTAATGCCAGTGAAACTTAGAACAATCTAGCAGATTACCTGGCCACCTGGTTAAATGGCCACTTCAAGTCCACATCTTCCCCGGATCATTGACACGGTATCTATCGACGAGATCAAACTCGTTGATCAGATCGATCAGGCTAAGATCATTCACTTTCACGTTAGATCCTAGCTGAGGGGAAAAAAAAACACGCTCGGTCCGGTTGTTGGGCGCATACACTGCAACCATCCTAAACAAACTTCTTTTCTCAGCAATATCGACCACGATCAAGAGCCCCCTCCCGTTGTATCAACATGTACAATGCCCACCGTCACGCCCAGAACAAGCTTCACCAGCAAGGAAACATCTCTGGCTTGTTGGTCCTAGTATACTGAATGGACAACAAAAACGCTACACAACACACAATCATCGACATCGCAAACAATATATATATATATATATATATATATATATATATATATATATATACACATATATATGTATATATACATATACTCATACAAGAGCACACATACATACATGCAAGACTTACACACACATACAAGTAAATGTATACATATACATACACATCAGCAAGTAACGGAAATATCAATATGTCTACTAGTATAAAAGAACAGATGTACACTTAAATATATATACATATACTAATACTTAGACATTAATTTGCCTATATTTGATGGATACCTTCATCCGACACGGACGCTCCACCGAATTTCCCCCAGGTACACAAGTCGGCACATATCAACATATCACGCCATAACCTGCCTTAGGTCTTCCCACAGACTTAGTTGGTAGTGCGACCATAGCAGAAATGGAAATATGATGAAACATGACATAATAATAATAAACCTAATATCGTCATCAGAAGAGTTAATAAATCTAATACTGACGTAATTTTGGATAATAATCCGGTTTGTAATATTGAAAAATTAAGGAAGATCTATTTAACTGCCTTTTTGATGGATGTTTTTGTTCGGGTTGGGCGTTCTAGTTGATCCTTACTGGGTGTGTCGTTCGCCTTATTTATACTGATATTTGCCAGGCGTTTGACCCGACATTGGTCGGCGAGTTGTATGGATGTGGGGTGTTCTACTCGACATCGGTTTTCGCGGTGTCGAGGAATTATAAATAGTTCGGAAACAGTGTGGGACTTGGGCCTTGAATATAATGGTTATTCGGTGTTGGTGCTATAGGGAAACGTATTGGGCTTTGGCCGAATGGTATGCACTGGTTTGGGCTCTGTCGAGTATTGGCGGTATAATCGATTTCGGATTAGATACCTCAGGGCCGTATAGGTTGGCGGTCGGTGTTGGGTTGGGTGCTTGCCGTGTTTTATTGTGTTGATATGTGCCGGATTGTGTACCTGGGGGGAATTCGGTGGAGCGTCCGTGTCGGATGATGGTACCCATCAAATACAGGCAAATTAATGTCTAAGTATTAGTTTATGTATATATATATTTAAGTATACAGCTGTTCTTTTATACTAGTAGACATATTGATATTTCCTTTACTTGCTGATGTGTATATATATGTATGCATTTACTTGTATGTGAGTGTATGTCTTACATGTATGTATGTGTGCTTTTGTATGGGTATATATATATGTGTGTGTACGTATATATATATATATATATATATATACATGTATATATGTGTGTGTATATGTATATATATTCATTATTGTATGTATGTATGTTCAGATGTCCATGTATGCATGTCTATATCTATATATATGTGTCTTTGTGAATATATGTGTGTATATGTATGTGTGTATGTGTATATATATATATATATATATATATGTAAGTATATATAAATATGTTTATATGTGTGTGTGTCTATATATATATATATGTATGTATGTATGTGTGTATGTATGTATTGCATATATGGATGGATAGATAGATATTTAATTAGATGGTTGTAAGTTTGTGGTCCTGGTTTCACACTTTTGCGATCGTCAGCCAAACTGATTTAATTTTCTTTTTTAAATACTGGATATATGTACAGATTCGTATATTGATGTATTTTCATGGAAGTGGGATGAAAATTGGGAGGGATATTTGTCGTCGTGACGCCTTTTATACAAACGCAGACATAAATTAACACTTGTACACCCATTGACGTCCGCAGAAACACACACACACACGCGCGCACTCGACCACTGGGGCTCACATAAATATAACTGCATGTGAAGAATATGGGGCTTAGCATATATATCTATATGTGTGACGTTTTGTACATGCATACGCATTTGATTGGTGTATAGTGTATCTACCAAGTTTGATGGTAGAGGTTCTGTGTCTTTTTATCTATATGGTTATATATTCTTACGTTCTGTGGAGTTTTTAGTAGTGTACGTTTTTATTTTTAGCGTGTGTATTTACGTAAATATATATCTGATTACGTTTATATGTCCATGCACTGAAATATGATTGTGTCTGCCATGACCTCATTCATTCAAGGCTAGTCATGTTACGAATTCGCCCTGACTGTATCCAATATTGTTGCAATTTAGTCTGAGTCGAAATAAAGCTTTAAATTTTAACAGACAAATTGACAAGTCGATAAAAACAAAATTTTGAAATTTGTGCATGTATATATGCGTGCGTATATTAATCTTTATGTGTCTGTTTGCCAGTGTATATGTATATAGTCATCTATTTTTCCATGTGTGGATGTTTGTAGGTTTATTTATGTGTGCGTTCTTTCTCTTCCTCGTTTAATATATGAATAACTATCTAAATCTAATAAATTGTTAAACTTAGATTTTTTTTTAATTTCGCAATAATAATAAAGTAGATCTAATAGTTAATTAATAATGCTGATCTCAATTTAATTAAATATTAATACTAATGCCACCACAAAATTATTTTTAAGTCTGCTCACATATCCTCCAAATTAGAAGTTGCTTTATTTTGTTTGGTCCACATTGTACATTCAACAATGCCTCCCTGATAAAGTGGTTTGCTTGTTTTTAACCTTTTAAAACTCTTCAACTTGAAATAAACCTCATGACTTGACAAGACACAGGAAGTGTCGAAACAAAATAGCTAATTTTGTAATCATATTAAAACATATTCATGTTATTATTTCTGAATATATATATATATATATATATATATATTAATATACTTAATTACGATAAAGCAGCACTAATTATTATAGACTAATGTCCGAAAAACCGAAGCTAACCTATCAGTAACTTAAATCGTCAATAACCCAACAAGGACTTCTTCTTCTTCTTCTATGTGCCCTGTCCCTTCAGGACGTAGGCGATCATGGATCTCCACGTCTCCCTTGTGGCTCTTAGCAACATGGACTACCTCGTAGGTTAAATAAAGGGGAAGATAAAAAAGAAACAAACCAAGCAAAAGAACAATGCGTCAAGTGCTTGCTTGAAAGAAAAAAAAACAACACGAAACCTTAACAGTAAAGGGCTCTATACGAAAGTATGAAAGTACGAAAGTAGAGCAAAAAATACAGTACACTACATCTAAAAATGAGTCAACACCGACCGCGTTTTCATACAAAGGATCGTCAGGGCCAGGCTAACAATTTAGATTAAAAAAAATCTAAATTGTTAGCCTGGCCCTGACGGTCCGTTGTGTGAAACCGCGGTCGGTGTTGGCTCATTTTTAGATTTAGTGTACTATATATATATATATATATATATATACATATATATATATATATATATATGTATGATGCGAGTTAAAGTTAGCTACATAGCTGATTGATGTTAACCCAAGCAAGCCAACTTCAGAATTTCATAGGCGGATCTGCCCGTCCACTCTTCAGAGATTATCAGCAATTTAATGTTGGTATCTTTTGTTTTCGTTTTTTTTTTTTTGTTTTTTGTTTTTTGTTTTTTTTGTTTCGGCTCGGACCGAGAAGTCTGGGAGCCGAATTCGAATTCCAGTTGAATTACTTGCATTCACTTACGTACAAATAACCTTGGGAAAGGTATTAATCCGTTTCTTCCCTCCAATTATGGTTTAAATAACAGGATACATTGGCTTCTATAGCCTTGGCTGGCAACCAGTCTACCACAGAAAATAATGGCAACCTACTGCGGGATAATATTCTGCCCAGTTAGTTATGTCTCTTTCTAACAGAAGACGGAAAGTGCGACACTGAGATCCGAAGGTGAATTGGCATGGCGAAAGAAGCATTCCAGAAGTTGAGTAAGGTATTAAGAAACGCGACAATTTCACTAGAAACAAAGAGGAGAGAACTGGATTGCTATGTGATGTCAGTTCTTCAATATGGCAGTGAATGCTGGACGATATCATCAAAGATGAACGAAAGACTTGTGTGGTTCTACAGAAGAATACTGGATATAAAGTGGGGGATCAATTCCATATTACAATCAATATATAAATTGACCCCTCACTTTGTGGTCACAGCAGTTTCTTTACATTTATATTCCTGAGATCCAAAAGCACAAGGAAGCATTCCAGAAGTTAAATAAAGTATTAAGAAACAGGACAATCATTCCAAGTGCACCTATTATCACTGGCACAACTCTTGTTTTCAATTTCCACATTTTTTTTCTATTTCAATTTCCAGGTCTTTATATTTTGACAGTTTTTCAAATTCCTTGATTGCTATGTTACAATCCGCTGGACAAGCCATATCAATTAATAGACAAGTTTTCTCTTTCTGGTTTTTAACAATAATGTCTGGCCTGTTTGCTTCAATTTTTCTGTCTGTGTAGATGGTGTAATCCCATAGAATGGTTACATCTTCTATTTATTATTATTATTATTATTATTATTATTATTATTATTATTCGAGAGTTTTGAGTGTTGTTGTTGGACTGTAATTATATTTGTTGTGTGCAGTACGGTCTTTGAAAAGATCTCTGAGGTTTGGATGGAGTTTTATTAATTCGTTATTTCCCAGCTAGCATAATAACAGGTGTGAGGTTTTGTTGTAGATATTCGTCGCCAATTTCTTGTGGAGTTGTGGCGAAAATTCACCGCAAAGTTGTAGGAACCGGTTTGTGCCGGAAATAAGACACGGAACAAGAAGATAGTTTCAAAACAGTGTATTAGTATAACAAGAAACAAGATATTCAAAAGAAGTGTTAATAATAATAACTATAAATAAGTAAATCCGAGGATATTATTACGCTGCTTATTGCCTGACTAGTAGCTGTCGTCAATTGCCCTACTAGCTACTCGTTAACTCCTTGCTAACTGCCTTGTTAACTGCCCTCCAGGAAATTACGAAGGTAACTATATATAACAAAAAGGAAGAGTTCATATGCATATAACAAAGAGGAAGAGTTCATTCCTAGTAGGAGGGCACCGTAACAGATTTCGATTTCAGTTTTCTTTGTGAGAAGGTCATATTTGGATGACAATTTGGTCCTAGATATAGGAATTCTTTTTGGTCAACTGTTAGTTTATGACTGGATAGATTTATATATTTATCACTGTTGTTGGGAAGCAGAATAATTCCTTGGCATAATTTTCAATTTTTTATATAATTTATGTACTGAAAAAAAAGTTACATGAAAAATTATATAAAAAAACTCGGATTGAGGAATCAGTGAGCCGAGTTCGAATTCCAGTCAAGTTCATTACATTTACGCACTAACACCCTTGAGAAGTGTATGAACCCAGCTGTTATGTGTGCTTATCAGGAGACAC
Organism: Ascarosepion bandense; assembly: GCA_037127315.1. NCBI lineage: Eukaryota > Metazoa > Mollusca > Cephalopoda > Sepiida > Sepiidae > Ascarosepion > Ascarosepion bandense. The sequence goes on along the minus strand of JBBBDQ010001462.1, from coordinate 2,194,581 downwards.
AACTGAGTAATGATCAGTGTCTCTGATTGAGAGAACAAACAGTCGAGTTCGAATTCCAGTTGTGTTCATTACATTGACTTCCCCTCGGGAAAGGTATGAATCCAACTTTTCTTCCCTCGGCTATAAATAAAATAGCAGGCCTGACTGGGTCCTATAATCGCGGGCGAGAATCAATCTGGAAGAAGGAAAATCCGAATTCAAGCCTTGTAAGTCCTGCCTCTTTAAATCACTTCAAAAACAATGTGCTTACCTCTGTCTGAGTGCAAAACGGAACTATGAAGCCACTGAATGTTGCCACGAAGCAGAATTGTGAGATGGAGGAAACTGGCGACGATGGAAAAATGCACTAACTGAATAATTTTTTTTCAAAAATTGTCCAAATGATTGTTCGTTCGGCTAATTTTCTAGCGATTTTGAAGGATATTGCTAGTGGTATTGTAAATGATGTATCGGTGAGATCGCAAACAGTATATAATTTTCTGAAAGATAAACATATTTATAAATATCGAATAGAAACAGGGCCAAGTGGAAGTCCATGATTGCCTCTGTGTATTGTGACCGTCTAGAAATTTGATAAAGATAAGAATAGTTTCTATTTATAATGGCTTCGTTTATTTTTTGACCCCTTTTTTTCTTATTTATCATTTTTTTATTAATCACTTCACCCCATGCAAGACATTTTTACCGCCACTGTTTTTTCTTTTTTAATCATATCGCCCCGAGCAAGGCCGTAACGCCACTGATGTGCAGGGAGCTACATAGGAGTGAAAAGATTGCAAAAGAGAAAACCGGAAACCGCATCCTAAACAGGAAACAAGGGATGAGCCTCTTCACCTGTTCAATAGACGTGGGTGGAGTGTGAACCGGGCGATAGTTTAGTCTATCTACTTCAATTGGAAAAAAAAAGTGAGAAGATTGGAAAAGAGAAAACCGGAAACCGCATCCTAAACAGGAAACAAGGGATGTGCCTCTTCACCTGTTCAATAGACGTGAGTGGAGTGTGAACCGGCCGATAGTTTAGTCTATCTAATCCAATTGGAAAAAAAGAAAGAAAAAAAAACAAACAAAAGGTGAGAAGATTGAAAAAGAGAAAACCGGAAACCGCATCCTAAACAGGAAACAAGGGATGAGCCTCTTCACCTGTTCAATAGACGAGGGTGGAGTGTGAACCGGGCGATAGTTTAGTCTATCTACTCCAATGGATTTTTACACAGGGGGTAACAAATGAGAAAAAGAGAAAGGTTATAGGGGGTGTCAGGAGGATGGTAATAGAAGGATGACAATACCGGTGTGCTGGGGATGGAGTGGATGGAGAAAAGAGCTTGAGAGTAAGGAAGCGAGTTAGTGAGATAGGAGATGACTATTGACCATACATTTAAATTTCTGGAGATTATAGCTGTCGGGGAAGCAAGTATACGAAACAAATTTTCGTCAATTATGCAAATAAACAATTAGTTCAGCTCCCTTTTTTCTATACCAGGGAAACTACATTTCGATTGTGTCTTTACCACAAGACCGAAAATAAGCGTTATTTGTAGTGGGTATACGTGTTTCAGTGCCTATCCCTGCTTTTTCATTATTTTATTAGATAGATAGATAGATAGATAGATAGATAGATAGATAGATAGATAGATAGGAACAAATTGAGATAGGTAGATATGAACAGAGTAAAATAGATAGATAGATAGATAGATAGATAGATAGATAGAACAGGCTGAGATAGATAGATAGATAGATAGATAGATAGATAGATAGATAGATATAGATATGAACAGGCTGAGATAGATAGATAGATAGATAGATAGATAGATAGATAGATAGATAGATATGAACAGGCTGAGATAGATAGATAGATAGATAGATAGATAGATATGAACAGGCTGAGATAGATAGATAGATAGATAGATAGATAGATAGATAGATAGATAGAAACAGTGGGTTAAATTGATGTCAGTCAGTCAGTTAAGTGCCATACGTGATACACGCTTTGCGCAATCATGTCTCGAAACAGACATGACTGACGGGGCAGAATATTATCCCGCAGTAGGTTGCTTTCTGCGGTAGACTGGTTGCCAGCCAAGGCTATAGAACCCAATCTGTCCTGTTATTTGACCCATAACTGGAGAGAAGAGACTGATTAATACCTTTCCCAAGGGTATTTGCACGTAACTGAATGCAAGGAATTCAACTGGAATTCGAACTCGGCTCCCCGATTTCTCGTTCCGAGCCGATATCCACTGTACCACAACGCACATTGATGTACATAACGTAAATACCCTCCCCGCTGTAGTTACACGCATCGGACAAGTGGCTCACTATTTTATTACACAAACATCGCCCTCTTCATCATTATTGGGTACCTCGATGTTGTGGTCCTGTGCTTAGATACCAACATTTAGAATATAATAGGGAGATACTGTGTCAAATGGAGATTGTGCTTCGATAATTGTACTACAGGTTGCGATGGATAAATTGTTGTCTAAATGACACTAAAATGAAAATAACACTGATATATTAATTTAGCATATATAGTAATCAATATTACACAAAAATATATTGAAATACTAGACAGTAAAAAATATTCAATAAAATCTTATTTGGCTTTAATCATGGCCTCCAGACGACTTCAGAAACACCTGAATTTCTTCTGTATGGTCTCCTTATTTTAATTGTTGAATTTCGTAATAATCCTTGCTTTCAGTTCATCTTTGGTATTTCAAGAGTTTTGTTGGTTTCCTACTTAACTGCACCCACATACATTTATAAAGGGGGTTGCAACACGGGAAATTAGGTGGCCAAAGGTGAGGGGTGAGTTAGTCGCAGAAATTAATCTGACAGCCATGGTTGAGTTCTTCTGCTTGTGTGGCATGTTGCAGATTCCTATTACCAGATATAAGGTCTAGCAACAGACACCCTCTTGATTCAAGACAGCACTACACTTGATGTAGACCTGTTGGGCCTGAGGCCCCGTGAAAAGATGAATGAAGGCATAAGTGATCACTCCAAACACTTTCGTAATCACTATTAGTCTCATCCAACTCTTTCTGAATCTCTTGCACTCTCCTCAGATTGATACCCAAGCACTCGGAAATGTTCGAATGCCAGGCAGTACAGCATACCGTTTCTAAATTTCTAACAGAGGGAATTCCATGATCTTTTTCTCATAGACAGTGCCCAACTGACCCTACTGCGCAATCGACAGAATAAAAAAACGAGAAACGCGCACGAACGAAATTAAAAATATAAAATGATTATAATTTACCCTGTATTGCGAAGGGCCTAACTTCCTTGAAAGTCAACATTTGAGGACTTGATTTATATTTTAACCAAATGTCGACGACTAACGAGGGTGGGCGATATGCAACGATCTCTGCCAATAGGGAGAGTAATAGTAATGTTCGGAAATATATTGCTAATTGTATGCGGTCCACGACTATCTTTTTAACGGCAGTATGTGCCGCGTATGTAAGCGTTTCTTTGTTTAGTTGTTTCATTTTTGGGCCGTTTTATTTTTTCGTCTTTTCATTTTATATATCTGTCTGTGACAGATTTGAAAACTGAGTCGCTGTTTTGACGCAAAAAGATCCTATTTTCAGGCAAGCTTCAGTCGTCTGCTTTTGACCATTTCCTAATATTCACTGCGCGTGCGCAGAGACAAAATGGTAGGATGATAAATGAGATTGTCAGGAAGCGTGAAAAAAAGATTTATGCATGCTATGCCTGCCCGAGTAAACTTTTTTCTTTTTTAAAATATGGTTTTGCCATCAATTCCCCAACAAAACTTCTATATCCAAAATCTTATTAAAGAGCCTTCACCCCCACAGATTTTTTTCGACACCCATTTAATGAATCCGTACCCATTTTTATATTTACTAAAAAAAAATATGCTTACTTGAAATTGGCAAAATACAAACATGCGAACGTGAAAAACAATTACAGTTGGTAAAATTTTATAAAATCTATTCAAACAATTTTTCAGGAAAATAAAGCTCTTCGAGTTCCCTCATTTTCCTCTTTCCAGTATCGATGGGGGTTTCCTTCCTAACTTTTTGTTTAAATTTTTGTGGAACGTCAACATTTTTATTATGTTATTTTCTTTATTAGATTCGTGTGTTGTATCGTCGAAGTGAATGATGTACAGAAAAAAATGAGTGTTTAATTCAGCATAGTATCCGGTGCTAATGGATATATACAAAAAATATATAACAAGTTAAAAGCAATTAACAAGACAAAGCTTACGAGCAAAAGAGAGGAATAGCCAATCAAGTAAATTGAGTGCTGAAGGGATGCTAGGTACTCTACAACAGTGTGCTATCCATTTTCGTCGTCGCAGTTGTTGAAATTTTTTGTGTTTTCTGTAGCACCAGTCTACGATATTCGAAGAAAGATACTTGCTAAAGCCTCCAGGATTCGTTCATTCGCTCCAAGTTATTTTTAATCATTAATTTGAGGAAGTAGTTGTATACAGCTGATAGGATTGGACATATCTAAATGAGATTAGTGCTATGCTTGACATCCATATATCTGAGTCAGTTATTTAAAAATATGACTGTAGTTATTAGATGAAGTTTTTGGTTTTGTAGCAACGTGTGGTGTCAGGCAAAACTATTCATAGCGTTGCCTATGTTACGTTTAATTCTCGTATCTCATATACTAATTTTTTAAAAGAAATTTGAATGAGTCTCATTATTCGTCACGTTAAAACGCCTTTATTTTTAATCTGTTCGCTAAAATATCACCTTACTCACTAAAAGCGAATGATCTTTTATGTATGTAAATAGTGACTTGGCAGCTTAGATACAGTCACTTTTTCACGGGTGCAATGTGGCGTCCCTGTGTCTCTTCTACAAATACTTTCACGGCTTCTGCTCCGATGTACCTAGCACACTGGTGACCCCTATATATGAATTTAATCGAGCAACAAGAGTAACAATTAGGTCCCACCCTTTTACTGTGAAATGAATAAAATGTAAACGTAAATTCTACTCTACCAGCTTCTTTTCTCGCACTTCCCGCCTGTGGAATTCCATTTAGCTACAATCTCCAAGAATTTAAATGTAAAGTCAATAGTCATCTTCTATTTCACTAGCCTTGCATCCTGATTTCCTGGTATCGATATCAAATTTTCTGCACTATTGTAAGAACAGCAACCTTGAAAGTTCTGAATATCGTTTCTTATGTCTTTGTCTACGAGTGTATCAAATTTCATTAAAATCGGACCACGCTTTCTATAATCCAATTTTTTCAATTACCGATTTTCGATATTTATCAGGGTTACCTCGACACAAAACCTAGCTAAGAGCACTCGCAGACGCTTATAGTACAACTGTGTAAATTTTCAAGAAAATTAGTTCAGCCGTTTCGAAGTCTATAGGTAACGGACACACACACGCAGACATACATACACGGACAAAGTTCCATTTTTAAATAAGTTTAGATTTTGGGATAATGATGCTTTAATTATAAAAATATTGTTAGTTAACCCATAGTTGCGGGACAGAAAAGGTGGGTGCAGACATTTCCAAATAGTATTTAATCGTGCTTGAACTTGTGGCAACATTCGTCCTGGGTGGGTTGAGCCGACTTCTTCACTAGCAGATGTATCAGAGAACTTGTTTTGGTTCCATAAGAAGGGCCCAATCTGTCAAAATTTTCTCCACGCCAAGTTGTCAATTCTTACTGCGGTAGACTGATTGCTATAGGACCTAACAACATGTACAGGTTTATCCCTTGTTTCCTGTTTAGGATCGGGTTTCTGGGACCTTTAATTTTTTTTCTTTTTCTACTTTTATACATAAGCTTCAACCAGAAAGGCTCAATACAAATTGTCTGAGGAGTATCAATAAAATCTATTGAAAAGAACGTGATAATGCGCATAGTTTAAGCCTGGACTGCCTTAAATAAAATGAATGTAGTTTGGAAATCTGATCAACCAGACAACTTCAACCGAAGATTCTTTCAAGCCACTGTAGAGGAGATTTTAATGCACGATACCACTGACTGGACATTAACTAAAACCCTACAGACCACGCTTGATAGAACCTACACTCAGGTGTGGAGAGCTTGGAGACAACATCCAATTAAATTATGTCTTTATGGACTCTACCACAGAAAGCAATGGCAACCTACTGCGGAATAATCTTCTGCGCAGTCAGTCATGTTTCTTTCGAGACATGATTGCCCAAACCGTGTATCACACATGGCACTTAACTGACTGACTGAATATAATAGTTGAAAACCTAATAAAAAAAATTTGCTGGGCATAAAGTGGAGGATCAGTTTTCTATTGGCATGAAGTAATAAACTGATCCCCCACTTATTATATTTAATATAATAATGTAATATAATCTATCTCTTCTCCCTCCAGCTATGAGTTAAATAGCTGGACAGATTGGGTTCTATAACCTTGGCTGGCAACCAGTCTACCGCAGAAAGCAATGGCAACCTACTGCGGGATAATCTTCTGCCCAGTCAGTCATGTTTCTTTCGAGACATGATCGCCCAAAGCGTGTATCACGTAGGCACTTAACTGGCTTTATCGACTCATTCCTGGTATTTCTACAATATTATGCAAACGCAGAATGTACTGTGCAGAACACTACTGGTGAGCAAAACAAAAACTTGAGAGTGATCTACTGCTCTGGACACTTAACCATGGCACAAAACATACGTTCTTCTTCTTCTATGTGCCTTGTTCTGTTTACAATCTTCAAGAATTTAAATGTAAAATCAATAGTTATCTCTTATCTCAATAACATGTATCCCATCTCTCATGCTCCTTTCTCCGTCCACCCCACTCTCATCAGTATTCTCATCCTTCTCTTATCCACTTACTGACACCCCCTGTAACCTGTCACTCTTTCTCATAAGTTTCCTCCTATGTATTCCGCTACAAAACAGTGGCAGTAAAATGCCTTACTTGGGGCGATATGATTATAAAAAAAAGATAGATAGATAGATAGCCCGACAGCTACAATCTCCAAGTTTAAATGTAAAAACAATAGTCATCTCCTGTCTCACTAACCTACATCCTCTCTTTCATGCTCCTTTCTCCGTCCACTCCACTCTCATCAGTATTCTCATCCTTCTCTTACACACTTCCTGACACCCTTTATAACCTATCACTCTTTCTCATAACTCTCCTCTTATGTAACCCCCTGCGAACCAGTCACAGTAAAATGCCTTGCTTGGAGCAACATGATTATAAAAAAAAAATTTACAAACCTAGGAAGGGATATAAATTCTTTTGAAAATGGCGTAAAAATTCGCATAGCTAAAGCCTGGACTGCCTTAAATAAAATGGCTGTAATCTGGAAATTTGATCAACCAAACAACAAGCGAAGACTCTTTCAAGCCACTGTAGAGGAGATTTTAATGTACGGTACCACTGACTGGAGATTAACTAAAACCCTACAGATCACGCTTGATGGAACCTACACCCAGGTGTGGAGAGCTTGGAGACAACATTAAATCACAGCTCTACGGGCTCGTCCCTATTACTCTTACATGAACTCAGAATGCTCCAAGCATGAACTTTCTGGCAAGCAAAACAAAAACTGTGAGTGACCTACTGCTCTGGACACCAAGACATGTTGCAGAACAGGTTGATTATCCAGCAATCACCTACATTGACCAACTTATGGTATGTTACTCTAACGATCTTTTGACTTTTATGTCTGATGGTTAGTGAAGAAAAAACTGCCAAACAATGTTGGACTTTCTCAATGCCTCTAAAGCTGAATTGATAGGCTTCAACCATTATAGGTGATTCAATAACATTTGCCAAATTATTTACAATCCTAGGAAGTGATATAAATTCTACTGAAAATTGCGTAAAATTTGCATAGCTAAATGTTGTAACCTTGTTTAAGGGGTAACAAATAAAAACAGAAACACGAGATTAGTTTAAACAATTGTATTAACAAAATAACGGGTAAAGGTACAATATGCCAGCTTGTTCGTCTAGCTGACGAGCAAGCTGTGTCGTATATCAAAGTCTCTGTTCGGTAAGTAACTCTATGGGTGTCTGACTCATACCAGACTGGTGTTCTGCTGGTGACTACTAGTCACATGGTATTTATGCAGGTTAAGTTAGTTTATTACTATGTTAGTAGGTAGGTCCACCACAACACTAAAGCTTGTACCGCCTTAAAAGAAAAGGATGTAATCTGGAAACGTTATGTATCAAACAACCTGAAGCGGAGTTTTTATCGAGCCACTATAGAGGCGGTTTTGGTGTACTTTTGGCGACTAAATCCAACTAAATAACAACTTTATGGATCCATCCCTGATATTTCTACAAGATACTGCTGGTGAAGCTGCGAGTGATCTACGGCTCTACCATGGACCAAGGCTGATTGATCGACCTGCAGTTATCTACACTGAGCAGCTATTCAATGACACAAAACGTCACCCTTCCGACTTTGATGCAGGACCGTGATGGTTGGCGCGATAGTCGCATCACTGTCCGAGCTCGATCGAATAAATGGCTAAGTGTTGTGGATCTTCGTCGCCAATTTCTTGTGTAGTTGTAACGAAACTTCACCGCAAAGTTGTAGTGATCGGTTTGTGCCTGAAGTAAGACACGGAACACAGAAGGTAGGTTCAAAACAGTCAGTATAACAAGAAATAAAAATATTCAAAAGAACTGTTAATAGTAAGTAATAGAGAAATAAGTCCGAATGTATTATTACGCTGCCTGACTAGTAGCTGTCGTCAACTGCTCTCGTTAATTCGGTACTAGCTACGCTGTAACTGCTCTGTTGAAACTGCTATCTAGAAGTCACACAAATACTTTATATATATCCAGAGGAAGAGTTCATTCCTCGTAGGAGGGTACCATAACAATAAGGAAGAAAGGAACACTCAGAAATATAATATGATTGTCAGTATATGAATAGAAATCAAAATAAATTTTTGTGCTGAATGGGGAGTGTATAAATAACGTTTTTTCTGACATGGTTAGAATTGAGAAAGAAAGAGTGTCTGGAAAATTTGATACTCAGAGGATACATTGATAACAAGAGTGACAAAGGAAAGCAACGCATAGTATATTTAGTGAGCAGGAACAAAAAGACAAAATTTATTAAGAGCTACAAAAGACGGAATTTTGAAAAATCATAATTGCCTACGTTCTGAAAGGACTAAAGAACACATGCATCAACGCAAAAAGAACTAAAATAGTGGGCGGTCAAGACAACTTGATAAAAATATGTTATCAATAATTTAAAGAACTTTACCTAATTGGTGTGAGGTTTATTTTATGAAGTTAGCATGTTCAACAGTTAAATAAAAAGTATATTGCATAGTATCGATAAAAAATAGCTTGCGTTGTGGTGCAGTGGACATCGGCTCGGAACGAGAAATCGGGGAGCCGAGTTCAAATTCCAGTTGAATTCATTGCATTCAGTTGCGCGCAAATATCTTTTCTTTCTCAATCCGTCTCTTCCTTCCAGTTACGGGTTAAATAATAAGACAGATTAGGTTCTATAGCCTTGGTCGGCCACCAGTCTACTACAGAAAGCAATGGCAACCTACTGCGGGATAATCTTCTGCCCAGTCAGTCATGTCTGTTTCGAGAC
>JBBBDQ010001462.1:2160000-2182500 GCA_037127315.1 Ascarosepion bandense | reverse complement strand
CCCCTTTGATATAATGGATAGCGGCTCGGAATAAAGAATCAGAGCCAAGTCTTAATACCTGTCGAGCACGTTACATTTAATTACGCCCCCGAGAAAGGTAAGAATCCATCTCCTTTTCTAGTTATGGGCTAAATAGTTGAACATGTATCTGGAAAAACACTTGTCATTGTTAAATAATTTCACACGATTCACACGCTCTAAAATATTTATCCTTACAATCCAAAACATGTTTCAGCTTTAAAAAGTCGACAACTGATTAGTGAACTATAGGGATGCTATGAAATCAAGTTTGGCAGAACATGTATGAAGAGAGCACTCCTGATCCTGTGGACAGTAAATTTAACTGGTAACTATACTGGAGAGTAAGAAGATTACATAATTGGCACAGATAGATAGATAGATAGATAGATAGATAGATAGATAGATAGATAGATAGATAGATAGATATGGATTTTATATGTAATCTTTTGATTAGAAGAATGGAGGCAATAAAATTCTATATCTTTAATTTTCTGCTGTAGATAAAGAAACTTAGAAAATTTTCTAATGAAAGAGCCTTCGCCAGGTTAGCGTGATCAAATCAAAATTAAAAACAAAACTGTAATTTTTGCATTAAAGCCGTTAGTCATTTAAGTGCCATAGGTGAAGCACGCTTAGGCGATTATTTTCGAAAGAGACATGACTGACTGAGAAGAAGATTCTCCGGAAGTAGATTGCCATTACTTTCTGCGTTAGTCTAGTTGTCAACCAAGGCTATATAATCCAATCTGTCCTGTTATTTAACCCATAACTGGAAGGGAAAGACGGATTAATACCTTTCTCAAGAGTATTTGCACGTAAGAGAATGCAAAGAATTCAACTGGGATTAGAACTCGGCTCCCCGATTTGTCGTTCCGAGCCGATATCGACTGCACCACAATGCACATCTTCGTTAATACAGATTTAATATAGGCAGAATGTTTCGACCAATAGCCTCTGGTCATCACCAGATGTCCATTGATTAGATGAATTATCCGTTGATTACTGTGATTTTATCCGTGATACTATTGTTCTTTTGCCTGGGTTACCATCAGAACCAATGATTGAACTCATGACGTCTAGATGACAATCACACATGTTTGACTACATACACTGCGTCCTCTTGCCGAAGAATATTAATGATATATTTATGGAGCTTTTTATATCCAATTTCGGATATACAAAATCAGGCGTAGCTGATCACGTATGGAAGGAGAAAGGGGATCACCGCCCTCTATAGGATGACGTTGAAATAATAGATAGAGAACGCTACTGGAAACTACGTAAAATCAAGGAATCAGCATATATACTAGGCTACAAAAATCTCCAAAGCCGACCAAGCATAGACTTGTATACAATCTGGGAACTAATCATACAGAGTGCCAGAGAAAATCAATAATGTCAAAATTGCAATATGAGCTCTGGGAAAAATACTAGAGAAAACCATTAACATTAAAAAAAAATACTAGAGAAAACTATTAGCATTTAAAAAATACTAGAGAAAACCATTAACATTAAAAAAATACTAGAGAAAACCATTAACATTAAAAAAATACTAGAGAAACCATTAACATTTAAAAAAATACTAGAGAAAACCATTAACATTTAAAAAAATACTAGAGAAACCATTAACATTTTAAAAAATACTAGAGAAACCATTAACATTAAAAAATACTAGAGAAAACCATTAACATTTAAAAAAAATACTAGAGAAACCATTAACATTTAAAAAAAATACTAGAGAAACCATTAACATTAAAAAATACTAGAGAAACCATTAACATTTAAAAAATACTAGAGAAACCATTAACATTAAAAAATACTAGAGAAACCATTAACATTTAAAAAAAATACTAGAGAAACCATTAACATTAAAAAATACTAGAGAAACCATTAACATTTAAAAAATACTAGAGAAATCATTAACATTTAAAATATACTAGAGAAACCATTAACATTTAAAAAATACTAGAGAAACCATTAACATTAAAAAAATACTAGAGAAAACCATTAACGTCAAAAACTGCAATTTGAACTCTGGAAAAAATAGTTACTGAACATTAAGTTTATATGTCCCAGAAATTCAGTTCTTCTTTACCTTAATGACATATGACCTAGTGGATATAGATGTTGGTTAGTTCCTGTGACTTGACCCAAAAAGTTCAATACCACGCTACAGAAATGGTATGACTTTGAGGATTAGTGGGAGATAACTTATGGCTATTACGGAAGAAATGAGAATGGTATACCCCAATGATTGTAATAAAGAGTTTGGTTGAATGCAATGAATTGGTTTCTTAGGGCGAACATTATTAAACAAGTTTTTAAAATTTCGCAATTTTTTTTTTACTAAAACAAATTAGACAGCTTTATATTGTCTCTCCGTCTAGAGTCAAATACTGGACACTTAGCTTTTCGTTAAGTAACCTTTTCACCTCTTAACTGGCACTTAGAATTTTTACGGTTTTATCAATCAACTTTCAACAGCTCGTCCGTTTTACAAATTAGACATTGTCCTCCGGCAAAAATTTGGTTCGTTTTTATAATTTTCAATCTCTGGGAACGAATTATGTCGTTCTTTATATCTTTAACCTTTTCCATGAGAAATTTATCAGTATATTTCTCTTTATATCCAAATCAAAAATTATTAGTAATTACCAGCAACCAAATTGTGTGTCATCATATCAGTCTGCATGAATTTACATTCCTTTCTATTTGTCTTGAACAGTAAAATTGATAGTCTGCCTGAAACTTTCCAATCTCTATGGATGCCATTCTTCCATTTAACATCGACGACAAAAACATTTCTTTAATTTTTACTGTGTGTTTCCAAAGTTGACTAAGAATATACTAAGATAATTTGAAAAATTTATGGCGATAACACGATGACATCCAAGTGCACCTCTAAAATTCTTGACGATCATACACTACCGGCCATAATTATTAGGCCACCCAGTTTTTTAAAAGAAATTATGTATTTCATACAATTTTTAGTATTTATTGCCAAATGAAAATCGAATGGTTCTTTTGTTATTATTAATTTGCAAAATTTTACAAGGCAAGGAAGCAAAGATGAACTAGTCCGAATCACCCTAAATTTTCTTCATTCTTTTATTGAAGAAACTGCAATATAGGTAATTATTAAATATTTATAAATTCATTTGATGCACATGTTATTGTGCAGTATTAACAAAATAACCATTCTATTTTCGTTTACAATTATTCACTTGGCAATAAATACGAAAAAATAGTATGAAGTACATCATTTTTTTAAACAGTGGGGCGGCCTAATAATTATGGCCGGTAGTGTAGATTGACAGATGATCTCTCTTACGATCTAGTTCTAAATACCCAATGGGTGAAATTGGCTAGTTACATTCAATGACTGGAAAATCAAACTAGTTACACTCCGTCACCACCTATCGGATCTCGAACTACCGCTAGCAACGATGAACCGATGTCCCCTCGAGGAAGCAACGTGCTTTGAGAGACTATAGGGCCTCATATTTACACTTGACCTACCCTGTACCGCCCCAGTAAGGACCTGACTCCCCATGATACCCTCTATCTTTACAAGAGTCACACCAGACCAAAAAATAGAGTACTGTTGTCATATTTGGGCGGGAGCGACCCCGTCTTCACTTTCTAGACTCGATAAAGTTCAAAAGCGTCTATCCATGTCCTTATGGGTGATGAATTATTTTCCACCCTCCAACTCGACGTGGTGTAATGGTTAGCAAAGTTGTCTCGCTAGAATCATTAAAATTGATTACTGAGTTCGGTTCACACTAGGGGCCCGATACTTTCAACCTTGTACCACAACTAAGCTGTGCTTAGAAAATAACCTCCCTCACAGGTGATATGTGGCGAACCTCTCACTGCCTTATCACCACTCCAGTAGAAAGTCACAGACAATCTCTCCTACCCCCCCCCATTAGCATGGATCAGGCTAGTCTCCCTGAAAGCAAAACACTGCGCCTCCTCGGGTTAACTCTCACAACAGACCTCAAGTGGAATGACTATATCTAATCCATAGCTAAATCCGCTGCTAAGAAGGTTGGTTTTCTGTGTAGGGTCAGGAAGTTTGAAATTATTCTGCACATGTATAAATCTACCATCTGCCTGTGCATTGAACACTTGCTTCCCCGACAGCTACAATCTCCAAGAATTTAAATGTTAAGTCAATGTTTTTTTCTTGGAGACAACGTACATCAGTGTTATACAACATCCCAAGCCAATAAGTTTTTATTGCACGAATCTTCTAATATTAAATATACCAATATTTATATACTATTTGAGGCCATACTTATCCATTATATGCTGTATCTCTACAAGACGTAGGCGATCATGGGTTTCCACAATCTTTTGTCCCATTCAGTTCTTAACAAAATTTTATCTTTCTATTATTTTGCTTAAACACTATTCTTCCTCCAAATGCGCGATGTGATGCAGTGGATATCGGCTAGGAACAAAAATCGGAGAGCCGAGTTCGAATTCCAGTTGAAATCGTTGCATTCACTTTCGCGCAAATATCCTTGGGAAAGATATTAATTCGTCTCTTCCATCCAGCTATGTCTGAAACAGGACAGATTGGGTTCTATAGCCTTGACTGGCAACCAGTCTACTGCATAAAGTAATGACAACCTACTGTGGGAAAACCTTCCGACCAATCAGTCATGTCTCTTTCGTGACATGATTTCCCAAATTTGTTTCACGTATTTAACTGACTGACTGTTCCTACACCCATTTACTCAAGTCATTAAGTATGCCATGCACTATTTTCCTTCGTACCTCTTGTCTTCAATATTTCCTGTGGGTATCAGATTTTCCAAGCTCTCTTTCCTCATTATGTGCCCTAGAAACCTTAACCGTCACTTCCTGATGTTACGCATAAATGTTCTTTTTGTTTCCATTTTCTTCGTCGTTGCTCAGATATTCTGTCCATATTATCCTCAGTGCCCTTCTCTAGAACAACATACCAGGTTATATTTATTGAAATTTCAATCCTAACCCTTTATTTAGTCAATGGGGATAGCTTATATCAACTGAAGAAGTCCGGGGTGTACAATGACCGAAACGTTGTAATTTTCTATAAATTATATGAATTTTTTCAATTTTTTTTTTTAGAGGATACCCGTATCTGAGTAGATGTTCCGTTTATTTCTTAAAGAGTATATTTATATTCGACTACAGGCCTCAATATTTAAGAAATCTTATTTTTAAAAAAATATGAGCCTTCCGGTAGAATTCGAGCCTGCGTCCGCCAGGGCAGAGTAAACCGTCATTAGATTCGACATGCTTTTACACCAACTGAAATACGAAGATCTTAGCCGAACAGGCGAGGCTAAAGAAAAACATGAGCTCACCGGCATGATTCGAATGTTCGTCCTCTGGGCAGAGGAAACCATCGTTAGAGCCGACGTGCTTTAGATCGACTGAGTGCATGCAAGGGCAATGGAATATATTTGCTCTCCGGCAGGATTTGAATTTGCGTCTGCCTAGGGAAAGTAAAGTCGTCGTTAGATCCAAAGAGGTCTAATATGATTAAAGAAAAACATCTGCTCTCCGGTAGGAATCGAACCTGTGTCCGCAGAGGAAGAGAGAACCGTCTTTTGATCCGACGTCCTCTAGAACGAGTGTGCTAAGAATAACGTAGCTGATCAAGCAAGGCTAAAGAAAAAGACGCGCCCTCTGCGTCCGCCGAGGCAGAAGAAATAATGATTAGATTCAACGTGCTCAAGATCACCTCAGTTACAGACAACTTAGCCAATCAGTCAAAGTTTAAGACTGCATGATTCAAACCTGCGTACGCCTAGGCACGGAGAAGCGACGTCAAATCCAGCGACTGAGCTACGAAACACTTAACCGATCAGGCAACTCTAACGAAATAGACGAACCCTCCGAAAGAATTCGAACTTCCGATTCATAGGTAAAGAGAACCAACGTTACATACGGCGTGCTTTATACTGACTGAGCTACGAAGAACTTAGCTGAACAGGCACGGCTAGATAAAAAGTTTCACTCTCCGTTAAAATTTGAACCCGCGTCTATATGGGCTGATAGAAACGCCGTGCTGTAGATATACGAAGAACTTAGATTATCATGCGAGAATGAAGAACAAGATACGCCCTCCGACATGATTCAAATCTGCGTACCACTGGTAGAGCGAACCAACGTTGCATACGACGTGCTTTATGCCGACAGTGCTACGAAGCTGATCCGATAAGGTTCGACATTGAGATGCACCCTTCGGCAGGAATCGAACCAGCGTCTGCTGTAGCCGAGGTAGCCATCGATATATTTGATCTAGATCGACAGAGATACGAAGAACTTAGCCTATCAGGCAAGGCTGAAGAATAAGATACACTCCCAAGCATGATTCGAACCTGTATTCGCAGCGGCAGAGAAAATCATGGTTAGACTCGACGTGCTTTCGACCGACTAAGCTACGAAAAATTTACCCAATCACGGAAGGCTGAAGAAAAAGGTGTGCTCTTCGACTCAAATCTGCTTCTTACTGGGTAGAAGGAACCAATATGACATACAACCTGCTTTATACCGACTGAGCTACAAAGAACTTACCCGATCAAATAAGGTTAAATATAATGATGCAACCTCCGGCAGGATTCGAACTTTTGTACGCAGGGGCAGAGGCAACCATCGTTAGATTCAATGTGCTCTCGACCGAATGAGCTACGAATAACAACACAGATACGAAGAACTTCACCGATCAGTCAGTCAGTCAGTTAAGTGCCATACGTGATGCACGCTTTGGGCGATCGTGTCTCGAAAGAGACATGACTGACTGGGCAGAGGATTGTCCCGCAGTGGGTTGCCATTGCTTTCTGCGGTGGACTGGTTGCCGGCCAGGGCTGCAGAGCCCGGTCTGCCCTATTATTTGACCCATAACTGGAGGGAGGAGATGGATTGGTACCTTTCCCAAGGGTATTTGCGCGTAAGTGAATGCAAGGAATTCAACTGGAATTCGAACTCGGCACCCCGATTTCTCGTTCCAAGCCGATATCCACTGCACATCCTAGTACTTTACTTGTCCTATAATATCATACCTCTGGATATGTTCTCCTCTTAGACCACACCTCTGGACATGTTTCTACCACCACCTTCTTCAGATTATCACGAAGTAAGCTGCCATTACTTTCTGCGGTAGACTGGTTGAGGGCAAAGGCTATTGAACCCAGTATATCCTGTTATTTAACGCATAACTGGAGGGAAAAGCTGGATTAATACCTTTCCAAACGGTATTTCCGCGTAAGTGAATGCAAGGAATTCAACTGGAATTCTAACTCAATTCTCCGATTTCTCGTTCCGAGCCGATCAGACACACCCTCCTGCAGAATTCAAACCTGTCTCCACCTGGATAGAGGAAATCATACTTAGATTCGACGTACTATACGACTGAGCTACGAAGAACTTCGCCGATCAGACAAGGTTAAAGAAAATGTTGCAACTTCCGGTCAGATTCGAACCTGTTTCCGCCTCGGAAGAAGGAAGCCTTTTTACATCCAGCGGGTTCTAGACCGACTGAGCTAGAAAGTTCTTTGTCGATAAGACATGGCGAAAGAAAAGCATGCACTGCTTGGTAGAATAAATGGATAAATAGAAGCCACGTATATATAGATAGAAAACAAACAACAAATTTGACTGAGTGCGTCTTAGACCGCTCGACCAAGATAGATTCCACAGCCTAATCGAAGTTAAATCAAGCCTTATATAACACAATTTTCGATTCTACGTAAATAACCATTTCTGCTTTGAAAATGTATCTTAATAATATTTATCATAAGTAATCAGGCCGGTAGAAATAAAAATATAAGAATACTGTCTGATTAAAAACAGAGTATCTAGTTAAATAAGAGCATCGAATAAAAAAATTTTCAAACAAATACGTTAAATATGTCGGTTGTTAAAACCATTACTTTAATCTTTGGGACTTTCCGTAACATATATATATATTAATACAAATACATATGGGTATACATTCAAGTATAAGAACATATATAATATCATCGATGTAGGATATATATATATATATATATATATGTATATATATATATATATATACTGCTAAATATAAGAGACAATGAATGCCTATTATGTTTAATTATGAGCCGTTCTAGACATCGTATTTTGGCTTTAATTTCAAGTGAAAATATAGGCAAAAATTCTCAAATATTTTGGATAAGTTTTTATAAAGTTGTTTCTAAGCTTTCGGCTCACATGAGCCGTCTTCAGAGAGGTTACAAAGACGTTAATATAAAAACATCCACCACCAGCGACGATTTTATTTTATGTTGACATAAAACTTTGCTAAGCAACGATAACAGTTATTAAAAATAGCAAACGCAGTTCGTAAATTTGTAATGCGGTTTTATGACGTCACACCGCGTGATAGCTCGAAATGATAACAGAACCATATATTTAAATGTAATGTAATGTGTTATGACCAGATTTAAACGTGAAGTTTGTTTATCTGTGTGTATGAGTGAGGATTATTGTATTGTTGACTAAAATCTGTCTGATATTACCTACATGGCCATGTTTTTCTAAGAAATGTTTATCAGTTGTACTCTGATCAGAAAGGTGACAGGTAAGTCTACGGGAGAACATGGTTGTAGCGGTGTCACGTCATAGAACTGCATTACAAATTTACGAACTGCGTGTGCTATTTTTGGTAACTCCTTTCGCCGCAGCGGCGATCCTGCCTTGCTTGGGGTGAAATGATGATATAAAAAATTAAACGTTTCCCTCTAAGAGGAAGCCTCTAATCTGCCCTACAACTTAACTAGTAGCCAATGTAAATAACTACAAATAACTAATACTTCAGTCAGTCAGTTAAATGCCATACGTGATACACGCTTTGGGAGATCATAAAACCCAATCTGTCCTATTATTTAACCCATAACTGGAGAGAAGAGACGGATGAATACCTTTCTCAATGGTATTTGTGCATAAGAGAATGCAAAGAATGTAACTGGAATTCGAACTCGGCTCCCCGATTTCTCATTCCGAGTCGATATCCACTGCACCAAAACGCACATCCTAAGATTTACTTCCCTCAAACAAAGTAAATGCTTATGAAATCAAATATCTTCTTCTTCTATGTGCCTTGTCCTTTCAAGACGTAGGCGATCATGGCCATCCACGTCTCCCTATCCCTGGTGGCTCTTAGCACGCTTTCTCTTGTTACACCACGCAACCCCCGTTCTGTTATCCACCTGATTAGGTCCTTCAAATATGTTATCCACTGCCTTCCCCTGTCTCTCTTTCCCTCTATCTGGCCTGTTAGTATCAGGTTCTCCAAGCCCTCCTTCCTCATTGCATGTCCCAGGATCTTCAGCTGTCTCTTCCTGGTGCTCAGTATTAATTTCCTTTTAGTTTCCATTCTTTCCAAAATCTCATCATTGCTCACGTGCTTGGTCCATGATATTCGCAGGATCCTTCTGTAGAACCACATATCACTTGCTTCTAAACAATCAATATTGCCCTATTTTTCAACCAAGTACTTGTAGAACCTGATAAAAAATAAAAAATAAAACTTATATGTCGTATAATGAAACATGACATGACGTATAATTAAAATTCCAACATAAAAAAAACTAGAAAGTTGTAATATAAATCAAAGACAGGATATGTTCCTTGATTTCAATGAAATATATTTGAACATATATATATATATATATATATAGAGAGAGAGAGAGAGAGAGAGAGAGAGAGAGAAAGAGTGTGTGAGATTGGAAGGGGCGAGATTGGAAGGGGCGAGATAAATATTTGTAAACATGATTCCATGCGAATTGTTTCTACTTGTAATGCCGGCATTTTTTTTTTTTTTTGTTCTTTAATCCATTTGGGGTACTCGCGCGGATGAACGTGTTTTTTGTTATTTTTTTAGGTGTCGGGTGGGGGCAGTGGGGTGAGGGTTCTACCCAGATTGTTCGGTGCGTGCCACTCACAGACAGAAACGAGTGTAAGCGAGCAATGAATGCGTTTTGTCTTCGCAACGGACAGTCGAGAAGAGAAGGGCGACAACTAACTGTTGGTAAATGCCGAGACTGGCGACTTCAAAAAAAAAAGGCGACTTTCTGAAGGTTGGGGAACGCGATTGGCCCGAGAACACGCCAGGCATTTACCCGAATCGAAAAAATGGCGACTCATCAGGAGGAAAAGGCGGCGCCCTTCCTGACATAACGATTTGCTTCGCCTCGCTTCATTTCTTACAAAGCCCACTGCATGAACCACTCACGAGTAGGAAAATCAACATTTGCCATTGACTGGTAGAATGTACTTTATAGTGCAGTGGATATCGACTCGGAACGACAAATAGGAGTGCCGAGTTCGAATTCCAGTTGAATTCCTTGCATTCACTTACGCACAAATACTCTTGGGAAAGGTATTAATCCGTCTTTTCCCTCCATTTATGGGTTAAATAATAGGACAGTCTACCGCAGAAAGCAATGACAATCTACTGTGAGATAATCTTCTGCCCAATCAATCATGTCTCTTTCGAGACATGATCGGGCACAGCATGTATCACGTATGGCACAAAACTGACTAACTGAATATAATAGTTGGAATCATGATTAAGGGTTCTACTGGTTCTAAAATGGGGGATCGGTTTTCTATTGTTATGAAGTAATAAGCCGATCCCCACTAATTACTACGTAATAATATAATACATCTCTTCTCCCTCTAGCTATGAGTCAAATAACAGGACTGATTGGGATCTATAGCCTTGGCTGGCAACCAGTCTACCGCAAAAAGCAATGGCAACCTACTGCGGGATAATCTTTTGCCCAGTCAGTCAAGTCTCTTTCGAGACATGATCGCCCAAAGCGTGTATCACGTATGGCACTTAACTGATTGGTGCGCATAGTGAAAAATGGTGTAGAAATAGTCTTCTACATTGTATTCATTGTAATTATTATTATTCTATGTGCCCTGACCCTTCGGGCCGTGTCCGTTGATAGCCTTCAGCATCTCCCTATCCTCTGTAGCCCTTCTCCTGTTATCTCACTCAACCCCTTCTGCCATCAGTCTGCTCAAGTCCATTAAGTATGTCTTTGTCTCTTCTTTTTCCTATCCGTTCCGTGAGCATCAGTTTCTCTAAGCCCTCTTTCCGCATAACATGCCCCAAAAACTTCAGCTATCTTTTCCTAATGTTAAATATCTGTTTCCTGTTTGTTTCCATCTTCTCCAAAATCTCGTCGTTGTTTCGATGTTCTGTTTTTGGTATACTTAGTATCCTTCTGTAGAGCACATTTCAGTTGCTTCAGGTCTTTTCTTTATTTTTGGTAATATTGTCCAACATTCGCTACGATAGTGAAGAACAGAGATCACGTAACAATCCAGTATTCTCTTCTTTGTTTCCAACAAAATTTTCCTTTCTCTCAATACTCTACTTAGCTTCTGGAATGCATCTTTGGCCATGACAATACGCCTTCATATTTCTTTGTTGCACACTCCATCGTCTGTTTAAAAACTTTAAATTTCTGCACCTACTTGATTTTAGTATCCCCAATTTGATTTTGATACTAGCAGGACATTCTTGATTGCTTTGGGGGGTGAATCTGCCGCCCAATCAGCTTTCCTCCTTTAATACTCCACCGTCCAGTGGGTATTAGATTCTCCAAGCCTTCCTTTTCTTTTCTTTTTGCCTCTGCTGTTGTACTAGCAGGTTATTATTGATTGCGACTTCGGGTGGGTCTGCGTGAACCTAACTCCGAATCGGCAATCCTTCTTTAACCACCCCGTCCTGTGTGTATTAGGTTCTCCAAGCCCTCTTTTTCCTTTCTTTTTTA
The DNA here is from genome assembly GCA_037127315.1 of Ascarosepion bandense. NCBI lineage: Eukaryota > Metazoa > Mollusca > Cephalopoda > Sepiida > Sepiidae > Ascarosepion > Ascarosepion bandense. The sequence continues at coordinate 2,170,666 of JBBBDQ010001462.1, read as the reverse complement.
TTCTGCTGTTGTATTAACAGGTCATTCTTGCTTGATTCTTGGAGTTGATCTGTGCCCCCCCAACCTCCCAATTGGAGCTGTTTCTTTAAACCCCCGTCCTGAGAGTATTAGGTTCTCCACGCCCTCCTTTTCCCTTTTTTTATTCTGTTGTCGTACTAGCATGTTATTTTTGCTTATTTCTTGGAGTTGATCTCTGTCCCCCTACTTCCTAATTAAGGCTTTTTCTTTAAGCCTCCTTCTTGTGGGTATTAGGTTCTCCAAGCCCTCCTTGTTCTATGAGCAGATCATTTTTGCCTGCTTCTTGGGGTGAATCTGTGTCAATCTAATATCGAATCGGCGCTTCTGCTTAAATCATCCCGTCCTGTAGGTATTGGATTCCCCAAACCCTCTTTTTCCTTTCATTTTTCTTCTGCTATTGTACGAGCAGTTTCTTTTTGTTTGTTTCTTGGGATGGATCTGTGTTCCTTCAACTCCCAATTGAGAATTCTTCTTTAATCCCCACCGTCCTGTGTGTATTAATTCTCCAAGCCTTTCTTTTTTATTCTGCTGTTGAACTAGCAGGCCGTTCTTGCTTGTTTCTTGGAGTTGATCAGTATCGCCCTACTTTCCAATTGGGGATCCTTCTTTAACCACTCTCCGGTCCTTTGAGTATTAGTTTTTCCAATCCCTCCTTTTCTTTTCTTCTTTATTCTGCTGTTCTACTAGCAGGTCATTCTGACTTGCTTCTTCGGATCGATTTATGTCAATCTAACTCCGAATCGGCGCTCTTTCTTTAATTACTCCCTCCTGTGGGTATTAAGTTTTCCAAGCCTTCCTTTTCCTTTCTTTTTTATTCTGCTGTTGTAATAGCAGTTTATTTTTACTTGATTTTTGGAGTTGATCTCTGTCACCTTAGATTCTAAGCGAGATACTTCGTTCACCCACCCCCTCCCGAGTTTAACATTTTTCAGTTTCACTGTTGAGATTATTGTTGTTCCAACGAATCTTTCTGAAGAAGTGTTGAATGAAAAGGCTTCCTTTAAAAGAATGCGTTCCATCATTTTCAAAGTCATATTTATGGTGCAGTGCATATCGGCTCGGAAATGAGTTCGAATTCAGTTGAATTCGTTGCATTCACTTGCGCACAAATACCCTTGGGAAAGGTAGGAATCCGACTCTTCTCCCTCCAGCTATGAACTAAATATCAGGATAGATTGGGTTCGATAACCTTGGTTGATAACCAGTCAATGTGTCTAATGTTATCTCCTGCCAAGCAGCTTGTATTTGCTCCCAAATTGTATCTTGCGAAGTATCATTAGATTTATCAATTTTTTTATCCCATAGATAATAAATTATCCAATAGAATTGAGATCAGGGCTTTATGGGGGCTAATTCAAATTCCAAAGCCTTTCTTTCCTTTTCCTTTTTAGCTAAATAATTCTTACAAATGTTTGAAGTATGTTTAGGGTCATTATGTTGTTAAGTTTTTTAGGAAAATATAAAGTTTAATATCACCCCTGTCCTAACACTTTTGCACACTACAGGTAGTGTGCACAAGTATTAAGACAGGGGTGATATTAAACTTTATATTGATGCCTTATAAAAGATAAAATAGTTTTTGTCCTAATACTTTTGCACAGTACTAGATAGATAGATAGATAGATAGATAGATAGATAGATAGATAGATAGATAGATAGATTCATTTTTTATAAATTATGTTTTAGAACGTGTACATAATTTCTTCTATATATGTCCTCTTCCCTCCAATCATATGGTTGTTTCAGTGTTTGGATTCAAACACTTCTACGGGGGAAAAACAACCATATGATTGTAGAGAAGAGGACATATATAGAAGAAATTATGTACATGTTCTAAAACATAATTTATAATAAATATTCACTGCTCTATACATCATATATCGAGCACTGTTTTAAATTAATGTTTTGGACGGAAAAATTTTTCTTTTTTCTCTCCTCATTCTATAACCACTCAGATATAGATAGATAGATAGATAGATAGATAGATAGATAGATAGATAGATAGATAGATAGATAACACCTAATGAGTCAGACAAACTTACCTAGGTTTCACCTAAACGGATCGTCAGGGAAAGCTGGCTAAATAGGAGACGACAAAACGATATATAAGAGAGCCCACGTGACCATGAGGGTGAGTTAACAACTTTATTACAAAAACAAATTTTAATTTTTATATAGCGGGGTGAAAGGCAAAGACAAAAACCAAAGGATACTACCCACGATGAAGGAATCTAATCCAACAGCCAGGGCTTCCTATGCCTAAATTTATTCAATATTTCCGCCTTGGAATTCAATAAATTATTCAGTTGTTTATACAAAGCTATAGCTAGTTTTTCCTCTGTACATAGCCTACAAAATTGCTGGCCAGCTTTATATTTAGCGCATCTCTTCAGTACCTCCCATTTCAAGATAGGGTCTCTATTAAGTTCTTGTTTAATGGTCCATACGTAAGTCGATAAAGTGGTGCTATGCTTAGACTTTTCGTTATTGAAGCTACGAGTATGATTATTCTGCGTATCCTTCTATGTATATTTTGGGATCAGTGTCCGTGGGTTGTCTTAATTTCCTTTTTATATGTCATTTTTTCGTCTTCTATTTAACCAGCTTTCCCTGACGATCCGTTTAGGTGAAACCTAGGTAGGTTCGTCTGGCTCATTAGGTGTTATATATATATATATATATATATATATATATATATATATATATATATATATGAAGTAACAGCTTTAAAAAATTTCCTTTAAAAAAATAGTAAAAACAGTAAAAATTACATTGCAAACATGAGGACACAACAACATCGGAAGAATTACATCCTTGAAAATAGCCTATGCAGAGGCCAAAAGCGCTTAGAAGCTCGAAAATTAATGAACATTTTTATATTCCTTCTTAAACATTTACTGTATCGAGGCAGCAGATAATTTTCTAAACCTATATTGTGAAAAAAAAAGTCAATTATGCGTCAGGGAAAGCTGGCTAAATAGGAAAGGAAAATGACATATAAGAAGGAAATTTAGACATCCCACGTGACCATGAATGGAGATACCAAACACAAGGAGGGGGATTTAACAACATTATTACAAAAAAAGTTTTTTTAAGTTTTTCATTTTTATATAGAGGGGTCAAAGTCAAAGACAACAACCAAAAAAAGTACTATCCCAGGATAAAGGAACCTAATCCAAAAGCCAGGGCTTCCTATGCCTATATTTATTCAATATTTCCGTTTTGGAATTCAATAAATTATTCAGTTGTTTATACAAAGTTATAGCGAGTTTTTCCTCTGTACATAGCCTACAAAATTGCTGGCCAACTTTATATTTAACGCATCTCCCATTTCAAGATAGGGTCTCTATTAACTTCTTGTCCATATGTAAGTAGATAAAGTAGTGCTATGCGTAGACTTTTCGTGATTGAAACTACTAGTATTGATTATAATATCTTTTTTTTAATTTATCCTGTGTAGCTCCTATGTATATTTTGGGTCAGTGTCTTCCGTGTTTTTATAAATTTTAACTTGATAAACTACGCATTCCTGCTGACATTTACCCTGTAAGGGACAACTATTCTTAATCCTACAATTACAACCCCGTGCGTCAATGCGTGTATTATCGCTAATTTTTTTTTTTAGTCCACTAATTATTTTCTCCAAATTTGGCATGGAACAGTAGCTAAGTTTAACATTATTTTTGTTAAATATTTTATACAACATATTATCTTTGCCTAATTTCTCTTCTAACAGATTAAAAAAACATTTTACCTATTTTAGTTTTTACTGCTAAATTAAACGGGGGATTAAACCATAAAATGTTTCTACCTCTATTTTTTCGTTTGTTTCTCTTAGTGTCCGTATATACTAATTTATCTTTGTGTCCACTTTTAGTTAAGGCATCTTGGTAGACTTTTTTATTATCATCTAAAATATTTTTACAAGATGAATTATTTGACAGTCTATAAGAAATACTTTTAGCAATACCCCGCACAATATGTGCAGGGTGATTGGATTTAGTGTTTACATTGATTAGTAGGTCTTGATTATATATATATATATATATATATATATATATATATATATATATGAACGTGTCATCTTCTGAAGGATATTAGCGAGGTAAATGATTCATTTAGAGTATGAAACGCGGCTCAGATACGTTTTAATCCTAATCGCGTGTCAATGCGTGTATTATCGCAAACTTTTTGTTATTTTTTAATTTATTTTTTTTAATCGTATCACCCCGAGCAAGACTGTAACACCACTGATGCACAGGGGGCTACGTAATAGTGATAAGATTGGAAAAGAGAAAGCCGGAAACCACATCCTAAACAGGGAACAAGGGATGAGCCTCTTAACCTGTTCAATAGACGTGGGTGGTGTGTGAACCGGGCGATAGATAGATCTATCTACTCCAATTGAAAAAAAAAAAACAAAGTGAGAAGATTGGGAAAGAGAAAGCCGGAAACCACATCCTAAACAGGGAACAAGGGATGAGCCTCTTAACCTGTTCAATAGACGTGGGTGGTGTGTGAACCGGGCGATAGATAGATCTATCTACTCCAATTGAAAAAAAAAAACAAAGTGAGAAGATTGGGAAAGAGAAAGCCGGAAACCACATCCTAAACAGGGAACAAGGGATGAGCCTCTTAACCTGTTCAATAGACGTGGGTGGTGTGTGAACCGGGCGATAGATAGATCTGTCAACTCCAATAGAAAAAAAAAAACAAAGTGAGAAGATTGGGAAAGAGAAAACCGGAAACCACATCCTAAACAGGGAACAAGGGATGAGCCTCTTAACCTGTTCAATAGACGTGGGTGGTGTGTGAACCGGGCGATAGATAGATCTATCTACTCCAATTGAAAAAAAAAAACAAAGTGAGAAGATTGGGAAAGAGAAAGCCGGAAACCACATCCTAAACAGGGAACAAGGGATGAGCCTCTTAACCTGTTCAATAGACGTGGGTGGTGTGTGAACCGGGCGATAGATAGATCTATCTACTCCAATTGAAAAAAAAAAACAAAGTGAGAACATTGGGAAAGAGAAAGCCGGAAACCACATCCTAAACAGGGAACAAGGGATGAGCCTCTTAACCTGTTCAATAGACGTGGGTGGTGTGTGAACCGGGCGATAGATAGATCTGTCAACTCCAATAGAAAAAAAAAACAAAGTGAGAAGATTGGGAAAGAGAAAGCCGGAAACCACATCCTAAACAGGGAACAAGGGATGAGCCTCTTAACCTGTTCAATAGACGTGGGTGGTGTGTGAACCGGGCGATAGATAGATCTGTCAACTCCAATAGAAAAAAAAAACAAAGTGAGAAGATTGGGAAAGAGAAAGCCGGAAACCACATCCTAAACAGGGAACAAGGGATGAGCCTCTTAACCTGTTCAATAGACGTGGGTGGTGTGTGAACCGGGCGATAGATAGATCTGTCAACTCCAATAGAAAAAAAAAACAAAGTGAGAAGATTGGGAAAGAGAAAGCGGAAACCACATCCTAAACAGGGAACAAGGGATGAGCCTCTTAACCTGTTCAATAGACGTGGGTGGTGTGTGAACCGGGCGATAGATAGATCTGTCAACTCCAATAGAAAAAAAAACAAAGTGAGAAGATTGGGAAAGAGAAAGCCGGAAACCACATCCTAAACAGGGAACAAGGGATGAGCCTCTTAACCTGTTCAATAGACGTGGGTGGTGTGTGAACCGGGCGATAGATAGATCTGTCAACTCCATTTGAAAAAAAAAAACAAAGTGAGAAGATTGGGAAAGAGAAAGCCGGAAACCACATCCTAAACAGGGAACAAGGGATGAGCCTCTTAACCTGTTCAATAGACGTGGGTGGTGTGTGAACCGGGCGATAGATAGATCTGTCAACTCCAATTGAAAAAAAAACAAAGTGAGAAGATTGGGAAAGAGAAAGCCGGAAACCACATCCTAAACAGGGAACAAGGGATGAGCCTCTACACCTGTTCAATAGACGTGGGTGGTGTGTGAACCGGGCGATAGATAGATCTGTCAACTCCAATTGAAAAAAAAAAACAAAGTGAGAAGATTGGGAAAGAGAAAGCCGGAAACCACATCCTAAACAGAGAACAAGGGAGGAGCCTCTTTAAATCCACTAATTATTTTCTCAAAATTTGGCACACAACAGTAGCTAAGTTTAACATTATTTTTGTTAGATATTTTATACAATTTATTATCTTTGCCAAAATTCTGTTCTAACAGATTAAAAAACATTTTACCGATTTTAGTTTTTACTGCTAAATTAAATGGGGGATTAAACCATAAAATGTTTCTACCTCTATTTTTTCGTTGGTTTCTCTTAGTGTCCGTATATACTAATTTATCTTTGTGTCCACTTTTAGTTAAGGCATCTTGGTAGACTTTTTTATTATCATCTAAAATATTTTTAATAAATGAATTGTTTGACAGTCTATGAAAAATACTTTTTGCCTTACCTCACACAATATGTGCAGGGTGATTTTTCGTCTCCTATTTAGCCAGCTTTCCCTGACGATCCGTTTAGGTGAAACCTAGGTAGGTGCGTCTTTCTCATTAAATTTCTCTATTTATTTCGCTCTACCTGTGTATTGAGCGCTTTCTATTAGATGATTACTCGTTTAGGGGTTTTTTCTTTGGGCTTCGTGCTGATCTCGGTCCGAACACTTTTGACTGACGTTCATGTACTAAGCTCTTTCTTATTTTAAAACAATTTTTTCCTTCCTCCAAAAGTTTTCGCGGAAGGTTTTCGGCAGGAGTATAATTATAATCTCGTTTATATATATATATATATATATATATATATATATATATATATATATATATATATCTTTAATCCAAAACGGAAAAACAGGTAGGTAAATCCCAAAATCCCGATCCTAATTAATATTAATTGCATTAATATTAAAATTGATCAAGGCGGAGGGCTCAATGCAAATTATATTCAAATTACAGGGCCAATTATAAAATAAAACAAATTCCGATGTTCAAATTCGTTGAATGGCCACTTCGACAAGAAATTCCTCGTGTCATCAGCAACGAATTTTTATTTCAAAAAGCCAAATGACAAAATGAACAAAGATATTTTACCGGCAGAAGTTCAAAAAAAATTTTCATCACTGAAAATTAAAGGGGTGGGATTAATAAGAAAACAGACAGATATCTATATCTATTTTTATTTTTAGATTTTTTGAAAACCCCTACTCCTTAACTGAGTCGAGAGTTAAAAGTTGAAATTTAGCCCGTTGTGGTACAGTGGATATCGGTTCGGAACGAGAAACCGGGGAGCCGAGTTCGAATTCCAATTGAATCCATTGTATTCACTTACAAATACCCTTGGGAAAGGTATTAATCCGTCTCTTCCTTCCAGTTATGGGTTAAATAGCAGGACAGATTGGGTTCTATAGCCTTGGTCGGCAACCAGTCTACCGCAGAAAGCAGTGGCAACCTAGTGCGGGATAATCTTCTGCCCAGTCAGTCGTGTCTCTTTCGAGACATGATCGTCCAAGCGTGTATCGCGTATGGCACTTTAACTGACTGACTGGTCGAAAGAAATAGTAGGGGGAGGAATAAAAAGAAAAAGGAAAGAAGTAAAAAGAGGGAAAGGGGTGGCTGACAGGGAAGGAAAAAATCTATTTCCATACAAAGAAAGGAAATTGTTATCAATCGTGTTAAAAAATAAATCATAGCGGTTCTTGATTTAAATAAATGGGATAAATATTATAGAAAAAACATTTCTTACGAAAATTTGACATACAAATTTAAATTTAAATATAGATTTCAAAATTATATTTCTCTTAAGTCGAATAAAATAACGGCTGATATCAGCCATAGAAAAGTTTTTTTTTTCTACGTACCAACAGATGACATGTGTCAAATTCGAGAGAAGATTAATATGAAGCCTGTTTATAATATATCTGATGTTGTGGGAGATGTCTTTTCTTAAAGGTTCACCGAAAATACCATGGCCACATTTTCTGACCAATGACGAAAAAAATTGTCCACGCACAAATGAATCCGCTTACTCATGGAAATTGGTTGTTACACACGCACTAACACATGCATATATATATATATATATATATATATATATATATATATATATATATATATATATAAATAAATATATATATATATATAATAATATATATATAAATAAATAAATGGATGCCTTTATAAATCAATTGATAATAGCTTTTTTTCGTGAAGCTCTTACAGACCGCTCTTCACACCAATATTCTTCACAGATTCGGTTTATCCAGAGGAAAAGAATCATGAAAGGGCAGAAAAAACACGGTGAAGGGGTTAGATATAAAGTGTGTATTATTAATGGAGGCTGTGTTTCTATCCCAGGTGAAAAGATTTCCTTGAACTGAACTTTTAGTTGGCCATTCTCAAATACATGACAGTAAATTTAGCAGCCCTATTTTCGCTGGAAGAATTGAAGTGTTAGATTTTTTCATCATGTCTAAGCTTTCGGCTTACATAAGCCATTATCAAAGAATAAACATTAACATATATTGAACATAAAAAAGGAAACTGAAAATCCTGGAAGCTATCTACATCAAACAACTTAAACCTGGCTTGAATACGATAAATTTTGATATTTCACCTAACATACTCAAACGCATGTAATCGGATCAAGAACCACACCACCACCATTTTGTCACTGTCTGCGGCCATCCGCCACGGTAAAAATGGACTTGTCTCTTTTATTTAATTCTCTTTATTTACTTTCACTTTGTTAATAGCTTAATTTTCTATGTTCAATATATGTTAATGTTTATTCTTTGATAATGGCTTATGTAAACCGAGGGCTTAGACCTGATAAAAAAATCAACAAATACAAATGTTCATTTATGTGAAGAATATTGGTGTGAAGAGCGGTCTGTAAGAGCTTCACGAAAAAAGCTATTATCAATTGATTTATAAAGGCATCCAATTTATTTTTATTATATATATATATATATATATATATATATATATATATATATACGTGCATGTGTTAGTGCGTGTGTAACAACCAATTTCCATGAGTAAGCGGATTTCTTGTGATTTCTTGTTGTCTTTCAACGATAGTACTATCATCAAGCTTATCAGACGATACGAACATATCCTACACAAAAGAAATAGACAAAACGTGTCTATATTATTCACCGAAACCTGTATAAATGAAACAATACTGCCAAAATACACACAATTAATTTACATATATAGATGCATATATATATATATATACAAATACATATATATACATGCCTACATACACCCACATGCACATATATACCTAAATCTTTACCTACATATCCATACCCATGCATACATATGTATCCATATGCAAATATATACGCATACATCCACATACCCGTATTTATAAACATCATAATGTTTGTACAACTTCATCTCAAATTAAATTAATGACTGGGTTTTTATCCCATATGAATTTTAGTGAAGTCATGTGTCAGTTTTTGACCAAATTTTGTTATGGAATCTTATATTTATTTTTGTGTCTGCATTTGACAATGAGTTCATTTCTCTGGTTTAATAGTTCACTGGAATATTTATACTTGATTATTACAAGCATAGATTGTATCTGTCCCTGAAGTTATTGGGAGTTTGTGCATGTCCGATGATATATATCTTCAGTAATAAATTGAGTTCCCCGGTGGCTGGCGTGTGTATACACCACATACATATAAAGCGCTAAATTTTCCCCTTTTTCTTATTCCATGCCCCGATAGCTTAGGGGGTAGGCACTCCGACTTAAACTGAATCGGTCGAGTTTTGATCCGAGCTAGAAACAAGTGGATGCTTATCCACACTGCTGGGATGCGAGACAGGCTAATATATATTTATACATATTGGCAATAAATCCACAAAATGATTTGGTAAATAGTTCAAATGAATCTAAGGAATATTAGATTAAATATCAAAACCAGTCAAACAGGCAGATCAATGAAAAAATTTACTTTACCAAGGAAATATTTATTTCATATGTAAGTTCAATATTTTACATTTGGAGAATAGACATTTGTACAGGCTCTTAAAAGCCAGCTTGCCAGGAGCTGATGAAGTGAGGTTTTGAGAGATTTTAGAAATGGCTATTCTCCAAATATTAAATACTGTGTTTACATATGAAATATTATATATATATATATATGCCTACACGAAGATGTATATGAGGTAAATTAAGAAATATTATTCCTGTTTCGCCATTTTCAAAGACTGAATGCTATGTAATTAAAGCTGTTGTGTGTTCCGCTAATGACCCAAAGTCCAACTCTGTCGCCTTGAAAGTTTTATATATATATATATATATATATATATATATATATATATATATATATATATATATTATTCTAGATCATGTTTGTTTGAATGACACTCTGAAGGAGATGAAGAGAAAGAAAAACCAACGTTGACAAGGCTTTTGAGTTAAAAGAAAACCGGTCAGTATCGAAAGAATTGGTTGAATGTTATTAAGAAGGGAGGGGAATAAGAAAGAGTTTCCTCCAAACAAAGCCGATATATATATATATATATATATATATATATATATATATATATATATATATATATAAAGGAAATATTTAAAATTAAGGCGCATTTGAAAAAACTTCTGAAGAGGAAAGAAAGCAAGAGATGGAGAAAAGAATATAA
>JBBBDQ010001462.1:2082500-2157500 GCA_037127315.1 Ascarosepion bandense | reverse complement strand
GGTATTTGTGCGTAAGTGAATGCAATGGATTCAACTGGAAAAGAATGATTAAAAAATAAATACTAATACAATAAAACGAAAAAAAAAAGAAAAAGGTATGAAAAGTAAAACAGAACGAAAGAAAGAAAGAAAGAAAGAAAGAAAGAAAGAAAGAAAAAAGAAAAAAAAGAAAGAAAGAAAGAACAAAAAACGGGTAGAACAAATCAAACCAGCGAGAATGACATAGCAAAAAGTAGCAGACAAAAACAAAGAGAGAGAAAGAGAGAAAAACAGGAAACTAAAGTGAGCGACAGAAGAAGCAGACGACAAAAAGAAAGAAAGAAAAAGATCGATAAAAAAAACAAAGTAAAATAAAAATTGAGTGAAGAAAATAACGAAAGAGAATATTGTAAGAAATGAAAGAAAAAGGAATATAGAAAAGGAAAACGGGAAAGAACAACTGAAAACAAGAAGAAAAGATACAGCATAATGAAAACCCCACTCTCCCCCACAAAAAAAGACAATGTACAGAAGAATAAAAAAAAAATCAAGATAAATACATAAAAAAAAAAAATGAAGAATTTTCAAATGACGATGACGCAACGCTCAACTCCATGCAATGACCAATAGAGACTTTCCTAACAGTGAATGCCCGAGGCCATTTTGATTTTACCCCATAAGTAACAAACAATGGCGTAGTTTCAGTGTCTCGTGATATAATTACGCTATGGTTAGACAATAAGCGAGGAATTACTACGGACAGAGTTCCGCTGGTGTATTCAGATCACAGAATTATATTCACTATTTCAGTTCAATTCATTCCTACATTAATTTCATGATTGTATTGAAGATATGTCCATACGGATGTGTATAAAGAAGCATAAATGTATAGAAAACTGTATTCAGACCATTAGAAACGGTAATAAGCTGTTACCGTATGTGAAAATATTCTGTATTAAGAAAACAGAATGTGTGGTTGCGACAAACATAAAGATTTCATACAAACAGGACAAATTGAACTCAAAAGGGAGAGACCTTAACAACGCATCCTCCCAGAGAGTAAAATACTACGCCTCCTTGGCCTTACACTCTCGGCGGACCTCAAATGGAATGACTATATTGAATCCATTGCCAAATCTGCTGCTATGAAAGTCGGCTCCCTGTGCAGGGCCCGGAAATTTTTCCCACCTGAATCTATTCTGCACATATACAAATCTACCATCCGCCCGTGTATTGAATATTGCTGCCATATCTGGTCGGGTGCCCCTGCTGCTCTCCTTGGGCTTCTTGACAAAATACAAAGTAGAATCTGTAACGTGGTTGATACTGACTTGGCAGACCGGCTGCAGCCGCTCTCTCACCGGCGGGATGTGGGTTCCCTGTGCCTCTTCTACAAGTACTTTCATGGCTTCTGCTCCGATGAGGTTAGATCACTGGTGCTGCCTAAGCACGAATTTACACGAGATACTAGATTAGCAATTAGATCCCACCCTTTTACAGTTAAACAGATAAGATGTAACCGTAAATTCTACTCCAACAGCTTCTTTTCTCGCGCTTCCCGCCTGTGGAACTCCCTTCCACAAGTCTGCTTTCCCGACAGTTACAATCTCCAGGTGTTTAAATGTAGGGTCAATAGACACCTCCTATCACACTAACTCCCAACTATTCTCAGAACACTCTCATCTACCCAACCCTCATTCTCGGTATCCTTACCCGCCTATCACCCACCCTCTATCATTTCCTATATTTAATCATCCTTTCTCCACTCTACGTAGCCCCCTGCGCAGTAGTGGCAGTGACATGCCTTGCTCGGGGTGAAACGCTTATAAAAAAAAAAAAAAATTACAAGTTGGAAATACCAAAACCAAACGGTAAATTTTCGTTTTAGGTCCCGAAGGCTTTTCCCCCACTTCAGATTTTTCCAAAATAGCATTATTTCTGTGCAAATGTATATGCTGAACTCAAATCAACAATTAGTTATTGAAGAAACCTACCTTTTTTTGTTTGAAAGTGCATAAAAAACAAACTATATCTCGCACTTTTTCTCTCCCGTAACTCTCACGAAGTCATGTAATTAACTGCAGAATGACGTACTGCGTAGGCAACAAATTTCAGTCGATTTACTTCCTTTACCTGAAACTTCCGGCTATTTACTTCCTGTAATGAAAGTAATAAGCGTAGCAATACAATAGCGTATTACTTTTATTACAGAAAAATAAATTGCCGGAAGATTCAGTAAAGGAAGAAAATCGACCAAAAATAGACCGAAATTTGTTGTCCTACGCCGAAAGACATTCAGCAGTTAATTACATCACTGCATTAGAGTTACGGGAGACAAAATGTAGTTCGATTTTTTCATGGACATTCAGATAAAAAAGGTAGGTTTCTTCAATAACTAATTGTTGACTTGAGTTCAGCATATATATTTGCAGAGAAATAATGCTATTTTGGATAAATTTGAAGGAGGAAAAGCCTTCGGGACCTAAAACGAAAATTTACCAACTAAACATGTACAACAATTTAAATATCTGGAAAGTGTTTTAACAAAGGACGGAAAGTCTACTTCTTCTTCTTCTTCTTCTTCTTCTTCTTCTTCTATGTGCCTTGTCCTTTCAGGGCGTAGGGGATCATGGCCTTCCGCGTCTCTCTAACCCTTGTGGCACTTAGAACGAGTTCTCCCGCTATACCACACAACCCCCGTTCTGTCATTCACCTGCTCAGACCCTTCAAATATGTTATCCCTTGCTTTCCTCTGTCTCTTTTTCTCTCTATCTGGCCTGTTAGTATCAGGTTCTCCACGTCCTCCTTCCTCATTGCATTTCCCAGGAACTTCAGTTGTCTCTTCCTGATGCTCAGTATTAATTTCCTTTTCATTTCCATCCTTTCCAAAACCTCATCATTGCTCGATCCATGATATCCGAAGCATCCTTCTGTAGAACCATATTTCACTTGCTTCAAGTTTTTCCTTAATCATTGATGATATTGTCCAGCATTCACTGCCATATTGAAGAAATGGCATTACATAATAATCCAGCACTCTCTCGTTTGTTTCCAGTGAAAGTTTTTTTTTATTTCTTAATACTTTACTCAACTTCTGGAACGGGTCCTTCGTCATGCCAATTGGCATTCGGATCTCTGTGTTGCACCTTCCGTCTTCTGTTAGAACACCTCCCAAGTATTTAAATTTTTGTATCTGCTTGATTTTAATATCCCCAACCAGTATTTGGCATTTTGGGCTGCTCTTTTTACTGATGACCATGCATTCGGTTTTCTTGAAGTTTATTTATAGTCCTTTTTGGTCACTTTCAATCAGCACTGTATCATCTGCATGCCTTATGTTGTTCAAATTGTGGCTTTCAATTACAAAGACACACGGACAAACAATAATGACAGTCTGTTTTTGTTTACATGGAAGATTTCCAAGCAACAAACGTCATCATTGTTTGTCCGTGAATTGTTATACTATAATTGACATCTTTGAAAATGGCTTATGTAAACCAAAAGCTTTGATCGGATTATAAAAAAAATTATGTATCAATATTGTGATTTTCTTTCATCATTTTATCAGAAAATATTTGAAAAATATACATAAAATAAATAGACAAAACTTGTCTAGATTATTTAATGAAACGTGCATCAATGAAAAAAATGCTGCCTAAATACACATGCACAATATATATATATATATATATATATATATATATATATATATATATATGGGGGGGCGTGTGGGTGTGTCTTTTCCTCGTTTAATATATTAATGACTTTCTAAATCTAATAATTTTCAAATATTAATATTAATTCCCCCCTGTTTTGGCGGCGATGGCGAGCGATAATGAATAACACGTGAACACACTAGCTATCTAGTAAAGGAAGTGTCTTTATTGTTTATCTAAGGGAGGCCTACAGAAAAGTGAGGCCTACAGAACCGGCCTCACTTTTATGGGGCCATTTCGTATCCATGTTTTCGGAGCTATATACATCATAACACCCCCCCCCCATTTTTTTTTTTTTTAGTCTGCTCACATTTTCTTCAAATTAGAAATTACTTTATTCTGATTGGTCCACACTGTCTATGCAACAATGCCTCCCTGATTAAAGGGGTTTGGCTTGTTTTTAACCTTTTAAAACTCCTTCAACTTGAAATAAACCTCATCACTTGATAAGACACACAGAGTGTCGAATCAAAATAGCTCCTTTTGTTGTGATATTATAACATATTCATGTTATCATTTCTGAATATATATATATATATATATATATATATAGTGTATCGAGGCAGCAAATAATTTTCTAAGCATATACTATTAAATATAAGAGAAAATGAATGTCTATTATGTTTAATCATGAGCCGTTCTAAACGTCGTATTTTGGCTTTAATTACAGTTGAAAATAAAGACAAAAATTCTCCAACATTTGGATAAATTTTTATTAATTTGGTTCTAAGCTTTCGGCTCACATGAGCCATCGTCAGCAAAGATGCAAATAATTTTCACATGAGCCATCTTCAGAGAGGACACCAAGACGGTAAGTTCGCAAATTTGCAATGCGGTTCTATGACGTCACACCGCGTGATAGCGCGAAATGACAACAGAACCATGTATTCAAATGCAATGTAAATCTGGCCATAAGACATTGCATTGCAAATTTGAGAACGGCGTTTGTTATTTTTGGTAACTATTGCTGTTGCCTAGCGGAGTTTTATGTCAACACAAAATAAAATCGTCGGTGAAGTGGATGTTATTGTATTACCATCTGAAGATGGCTCATGTGAGCCGAAAGCTTAGAACCAAATTAATAAAAAATTATCCAAATGTTGGAGAATGTTTGTCTTTATTTTCAACTGTAATTAAAGCCAAAATACGACGTTTAGAACGGCTCATGATTAAACATAACAGACATTCATTGTCTCTTATATTTAACAGTATATATTTAGAAATATATATATATATATATATATATTTATATATATATATATATATATATATATGAATGTATTATGAATAATAGATAATGGATTATTTTGCTTGGACTGAGGAAGCAGAGAGCCGAATTTGAATTAAGAAATGTATAAATTTATACCTGATCCCTATATCTATGGGTATTGTTGTAAGCTAGAAAGGTTAATGCGTAAGAAATAACCAAATCAGAGGCTGAAAAATGAAATAGTAATCTTTATAATATCAATAAAATAAAATACCTTTAATCTGCGAGAAATGCATAGACGCTACTAGTGGTGAACTGATATACAGCAATCTAGATATTTAGCTATCTCCCTATTTGAGACAAAATTTGACACAAGGCCTTTTTGAATGTCTACTTTTCCCCAGACGAGACTTAATCCTTCGACGGAGTCTCGCCTGGCTTACCCCGAAAGAAGAGAGTCTGACAATGTCACAGCAAATTTATTCACTACGCGGCAATTTTGCTAATTTACAGCGTCCCCACTTCAGACAAAATATGTCACTAGGTCTTTTTAATGTGAATCATCCGAGACATATAGCTCAAGCAAATATCGAATGTCTACTATTCCCAGACGAGACACTACCCTTCGGCGGAAAGTCGAATAGGTTACTCACTGCTCGAAGGCAAAAAATCATACAATGTCAGAATTGCGACTGAGCGAAATTAATCGCTAGGCAAAATTATCGGTATTTAGCTACCTCGCCACTTGAGACCAAATCTGGCACATGGCCTTTTTAATGTGGGTAATCCGAGCCATTTAGCTTAGGCAAAAACTGAATGTCTAATTTTCCCCTATCGATACTCTACCCTTCAGCGGAGCTTCGGCTGGGTTAGTCACTGCAAAGAGTCCGACAATATCAGAATTGCGTCTAAGCGAAGATAATCTCTAGGCGGAAATTTACGTATTTAGCCACTTGAGACAAAATGTGGCACAAGGCCTTTTTAATGTGGGTAATCCGGGCCATATAGCTCGACGAAAAAATTGCATGTCTACTTTTTCCCGGCCGAGACTCTAACCCTAACCCTAGCCTCGGCTGGGTTAATCTCTGGGAGAGAGTCAGACAATGTTATAATTACGTCTGAGCAAAGTTAATCCCTGGGCGGCAATGTGACCCCCGTCACCATAATGGCCAACATATTTATGAGGATTGGAACATGACAATTAATGTTCGTAGGTACATATTTAACATTTATTTAGAAGAGTATCTCCAGTGCCGTGCTTAGCAACATCGCGGCCCCCATGCAGAATGCGTCTTGCGGTCCCTCTACCCGCAGAAATTAACTTGCGCCTCCCCAAACATAATGAACCCACAATAAATGGCACTTTAAACAATAAATGGAACTTTAAATAAAATAACATATTCTCAGAAAGCAGATATTCCGTGATCACAAAAAAATAGATAAAAATCGCGAAATTGGCGTTTTGAAGCTATCATTACGAACGTTATCCTGATTATTTATACATAATTAAGAACAAAAGTTGGATATTTTATATATATATATATATATATATATATATATATATATATATATATATATAAAGAGAGAGAGAGAGAGAGCGTGTGTGAGACGGGTTGATGTCCATTTCAACATACAAATATGATAAAAATTTTCCAGTTAGTCCTAAAAAATATTTTGTTTATTGTTTTTCATTACTATGGATCTGCGGAGCCAAGGAGCCTTGCGGCTTCCCCGGGGCTTTGCGGCTCCTAGCGACCTTACGGACCCGACGCAATTGCGGGGTCTGCGGGAGCACTAAGCACGGCCCTGAGTATCTCTAAGGAAACTAAAACCATTGAATTCAAAATGGTAAAAAAAAAAAAAACAGAAAATAAGTTATTTCAATTCGCCTGAACACACCAGATGGTAGAAACCTAGGTCGCGTTATAACTCGTTTACAAAAAAAATATTCAAAAGTTCTACACTATAATTGTATTGAGCACATTTTAATACAACTGTATACTGGTCTAATTTTATTATAACCAAATATTAAGTACTAAATAATTAAACAATATATATATATGTATATATATATATATATATATATATATATATTGTATACTTGGGCAACAAAGATATAGTACTTTAAATAAAAAAACGTTCATGTGAAAGAAAATTCTTTAAAAGTTTCATGTAAGGAAGAAAAATGGAAAAAAAAACTCAAATAAGAATTAACCTAGAAAATGTAATTGAAGTGCTGAGGCGAACTTTATTCACTAAATTTAAAAACTTCAAATTCTGCAAATTCTTAGCTGTCAACATTCCCAGAAAATTCTTTTGCCCTCTCAACTCGCACTTGGTTCGAAATCGGTGAAATAATTCTTGTATTTTTGCAGTCGCAATTTATTTTCTTGGTGCGAAATTTAATTTAAAAGTGCAAAATATATCATATGAAATAAAGTATATATATATATATATATATATATATATATATATATATATTATAAACATATACTGTTAAATATAACACAAAATGAATGTCTGTTATGTTTAATCATGAGCCGTTCTAAACATCGTATTTTGGCTTTATTTCAGGTGAAAATAAAGACAAAAATTGTTCCACTTCTGGATTGTTGTCGATAACACAAAAACACTCGCATATACACACAGTAAAAAGAACCTTCAGATATTGGTGGCCATCTACATTAAATCAAAGCAACTCGCACTTAATAAGATCACATTTAAATCTGGTCACAACACATTACATTTCACTTAGACATACGGTTTTAACATTTCAGTCTCTCACGCGAAGTGACGTCATAGAACCGCATTACACATTCAAGAACTGCGTCTGCTATTCGGTGACTGTTATCGTTGCATAGCAATGTTTTATGTCAACACAAGATAAAATTATATGTGATGGTGGATGTCTTTATGTTAAAGCCTCTGTAACCTCTGATGGCTCTTGTGAGACGAAACTTTAGAGCCAGCATAATAAAAAAATTATCCAATTGTAGGCCAATTTTTGTCTTTATTTTCACGTGGAATTAAAGCTAAAATACGATGTTTAGAACGTCTCATAATTAAACATGATAGACATTCATTATATATATATATATATATACTAGCAGTATAGTATAGCCCGGAGTTGCTTGGGTGTAATGAAAGCTTTAAAACTAATCCATGGTCCTGGAACTCAAACTCTTTGGACGTTGGCACGAAAGACTAAAAAGCAATAGTTGTTTCCAGTTAAAGCGAAACCGTTGACCGAAAGAAAAATGAATGGATGTAAGTCAAATTTTGATTTCCTGGTATCGATATCAAATCAGTTTTTTTTCGTTGTAAACTGCATTTTGAAGGCTAAATAAGTCCTCTGCGTAAATGGTATCTTGGCTGAGACTACAATTATACCTACTTAGAGCCAAACCCGAAGCAAAAACTAAAATAAAAGGACTGAAAAAAATACAGACATACAGGCAGATGAACAGGAACACACACACAAACATCTTGCCTTTTATATATACATATTATCGATTTTCTACACTATTGTAAAAACTGCAACTTCTGAATATCGTTTCTTATGTCTTTGTCTATGAGTGGATCAAAATTGTGAGAATCGGATAAAAATTGTGGATTTGTATAAAGAACATACAGACAGAAAAACAGACACACACACAAACATCTTGCCTTTTATATATACATATTATCGATTTTCTGCACTATTGTAAGAACTACAACCTTCAAACTTATATATCGTTTCTTATGTCTTTGTCTATGAGTGTATCAAATTTGATTAAAATCGGACCAATCCTTCTATAACCCGATTTTTTCGATTATCTATTTTCGATATTTATCGGGGGTACCTCTACACACAACCTAGCTAAGAACACTCGCAGACGCTTATAGCACAACTGTGTAAATTTTCAAGAAAATCGGTTCAGCCTTTTTGGAGTCTATAGGTAACGGATACACAGACACACAGACACACAGACAAAGTTCCATTTATAAATAAGTTGATATATATATATATATATATATATATATATATATATATATATATATTCCATGAAATGTAACGTGAAATTACAAAATAGTATAAACCGACATATATTTGTTTGAACATTATTTGTACTGGATAATCGTACTTGAGGTATTTTGCAATTACATATATATATATATATATCGGTATGAATACTCGAGCAATCGTTTTAGGACAATATGCTTCCCTCCGGCAAGATTCGAATCTGTGTCCCCTAAGGGAAACTGTCAGTTGATTTGACGTGTCTTGTTTGCTCGACAACGAAAGACTTACAGTCAAACAAAGCCTAAAATAATAATTTAAACCACACATTTTCCTGATTGTAATACAATTTCCATAGCTGCTCTGACTCTAAATACGAATATCGCTAAAAAATTACATTTAAACAAAAAAATTAGAAGTAATTAATCCATTTCGTTACGTATTTCGTAAAATTTCATGAATAAATTGCCTTTGTTTACATTAGGTTACGAAAAAACGAAAGTACACGACATTCTCAGAATGAAAAACAGAAAGAAATAGTAAATTTCAAGACAAAATATATCCAAATTCATTAAAAAATAGTTCACGGAAAATATTTTATTGAGTACCTAACAATTTATATCAAAGGCACTCACGTTATATTCAATTATTTTTACGTCTGAAGCCTCTATAGAACATGAACAGATGAACGTCTTTCATCATTTAGTCAAACACATCAACAGCTTCAATAAATGGCTACCAATGCGTTTTAATACGCATTTATGCTATATTTTATATCTAAATCTAAACTTTTTTTATAAATGGAACTTTGTCTTGTGTGTGTGTGTGTGTGTGTGTGTGTGTGTGTGTGTGTGTGTGTGTGTGTGTGTGTCCGTTACCTATAGACTCCAAAACGGTTGAACCGATTTTCTTGAAAATTTACACAGTTGTACTATAAGCGTCTGCGAGTGTTCTTAGCTAGGTTTTGTGTCGAGATACTCCCGATAAATATCGAAAATCTATAATCGAAAAAATCGGGTTATAGAAGGATTGGTCCGATTTTAATCAAATTTGATACACTCATAGACAAAGACATAAGAAACGATATTCAGAAGTTTGAAGGTTGCAGTTCTTACAATAGTGCAGAAAATCGATAATATATATATAAAAGGCAAGATGTTTGTGTGTGTGTCTGTTTATCTGTCTGTATGTCCTTTATACAAATCCACAATTTTTATCCGATTCTCACAAAACTTCACAGAAATATTCTTTATGCTGAGTCTGAGCTCCAGGACCATGAATTAATTTTAAAGCTTTCATTACACCCGAACAATGCCGGGCTATACTGCTAGTTTAAAATAAATAATGTTTCAAATCGTATTAATTATACTTTAATTCTTTTAATATTCCTTAAATAAAGTTTTAGAAAAGTATATTTTAAGATTTTCAAAGAAAAATAATTAAACTCCTATGAAAGACGATTAAAAGGGTGCTAGTCAGTTATTTTAGTAAAAAATAATATTTCCCAGTCAATTTAAATTAGTTTTGAAATACAGGAAAGTATTTTACTTATTCTAAATATTAAATTTAAATTATTAGCGTGAAATTAAAACTAAAACAAAATTTCTACAAAAATTTTTCTTTTCTTTAAATTAAATTTAATCCTTATGTTATGGTGCCCTTCTCCGAGGAATGAACTCCTCCTCTTACTATATATAATTACCTGCTTCCGGTATGCAGTTAAGTAAGCATTTAATGACGACAGCTTGTACGCATTTAAAGCCAGCTAGGATTCAGGCAATAAGCAGCGTAACTGTACCGTTCGGACTTACTTATTCTATTTACCTATCACTAAAACCTACCTTGTACATATGTTATATTAATACACTCTTTTGAACCTACCTTCTGTTTTCCGTGTCTTAGTTCCGGGCAAACCGGCAACTATAACTCTGCGGTGAAGTTTCACTACAGCAACTCCACAACAAATTGGAGACGAAGATCCACAACATCTTAAGTATCGTGTTTTGTATGGTGGCATCTAATATATATAAAGCCTCATACCCGTTATTAATTCGCTCATTAGAAAAAGAGGAAAAATTAATAAATTAAAATTATCTTTCATATGATTTTAATAAAATTACTACTATACGTACAAACACGTAAACACACACACACACACACACACACACACACACACACACATATATATATATACATTCATATATATATTACAAAAAAGTGAAAAAACATGTACATTAAAAACCCACTGTTCAAGCATTTACTTTTATAAAGAGTGCTCAATACAGAGTCCACTTTTAAACCACGTTTTAAACCACTTAACTTCCTTTAAAAACAGCAATCGATGGCTTAGCGACTCCGACTGACATCAAATCGGTCGAGTTTCGATCCCGGCCAGAAGCAAGTAGATGCGTCTAGCCACACTGATGAGCTGTGATACATCGAAACAGGCTTGTATGTGGATGGCTTATATATATATATATATATATATATATATATATATATATATGTCCAGTGGATATCGGCTCGGAACGAGAAACCGGGGAGCCGAGTTCGAATTCCAGTTGAATCCATCGTATTCACTTACGCGCAAATACCCTTGGGAAAGGTATTAATCCGTCACTTCCTTCCAATTATGGGTTAAATAACAGGACAGATTGGGTTCTATAGCCTTGGCCGGCAACCTACTGCAGGATAATCTTCTGCCCAGTCAGTCCTGTCTCTTTCGAGACATGATCGCCCAAGCGTGTATCACGTATGGCACTTAACTGCCTGACTGATTGAAATCAAACATCCCTTTTTTGGAAATTAAAGGACACAAACAAAAACCCCTAAAGTAAAATGGAAAATTCTGGAAAAAAATAGAATCTCTCAGTCGTTCTACGTGATCTACCCTTTGTGCCTGAGTAAAAAGCTGCAGATTTTAAGATTCCCTAAAAATGGTGAAGTATTGAACAGTAAAAATGAATTGCCTGTTTCATTTAAATATGGAAAATATTTTCCTTAAAATCTAATTAATCATGATGTGTCATTCATAATTTGTGCTCCAATATAACTTAAAAATAAAAATTCAATTTAAAATGATCCACAAAATACTAGTTGGTTTTCTTAACTACAATATACCTTTGTATACTAAAATTATTCAGTTCAAATTCCAACCTAAAAAATTTCCAGCCCCTTAAAAAAAATCTTTAAATTTTATTAATTGCAATGTTTCATTGATAACTTATGCTGCAATATAATTTTAAATTATTTTACCAAAATAAATGATCCACACAATCTTAATTTGTTTTTTAATCTATATGACATAGTATACCATAATTATTAAAATCCTGATTCTAAACACTAAATCTAATTTTTAAAAAACACCCTCAAGTTCAACCTGCTGTAAAAGATTGTTCTCTGCCCATTTAAATAATGTCTGTTCCAACAATGTACCTTACCCAGACAAAATAATTCTGTTTTTATTTATAAAATAAACTACAATGTTTCATTTATAATTTAAAAATTAGATAACTATTTTACTAAGATAACTTAAAAATTAATAACTATTTTACTAAAATAAAAGACCCACACAATACTTAATTAGTTTTCTTAACTACAATATACTTTAATTAACCATAGTTATTTAATCATAATTATAACATAAACATTTCATCCCTTTTACTCATGAAGTAATTTTTAAATATTCCAACTTGCTGTTAAAATTTAATTAATTTTCTTTAAAATTTAATTAATTTTCTTTAAAATTTAATTAATTACAATGTTTCATTTATAACTTCTACTCTAACATAATTAAAAAATGAAAATTATTTTAATAAAATAAAAGACTCACACAATACTTAATTGTTGTTCTTAATACAATATAACTAAATATATATATAATTATTTAATCTTAATTCTGACCTATACTTTCCAGCCCCTTTATTCATAGACAGTAGTTTTAAAAATCAATTATTAAATTTAAATAAAATTAAACATTAAATTTCAAAAACTTTAAGGCCCTACTATGTATGTTACCAGACAAGATTAAAGCGTGACATGTCTAGATCCAAGATATCTTGCCCCTTTTCATAACCCAAATATTAAATGGTTACATAATTCTCAATTTTGATTGAACAATATTGACACACCTAAAGCATTTCCTCAAATTACCACTCTCTAGTTTTCTAAATAACCATGAATTCATCTAATATTTTAAAAATAAATTATTTTCACCATTTATTTTAACATATCACCTGAAAAGGAAAAGTTTTGTTCTGAAACATGAACATTTTTGTGTAGTGATATTATAAACCATTGAAATAACAAAATTACAATATATATATATATATATATAAGAAAAATTAAAGCAGACACGTTATTCCATGATGAATCGGGAGTATGGGCCTATTTCAGGCGAACCATCATCAGCTTCCGTCTTTATTTTACAAAGGATTTTACACGTGCAAAATATTTAGAGAGTGCCTTGATCGCTCTTACATTATTTTATAGTGGAAATAGAGTATTGATAGTTTTTAATAATAGAAAGATGCCCACGCGATTTCCAGTCGCGAGCGGCACGTAAGGGCATTACAAAAAACGCTCCTTTAAAAAAATAACACAAAATAAATTACTTCCCAGTCAAACCATGAGAAAAATAACAACAACAGAGACATAACACTCCTAAAAATTTGGATAGAAGAGGTTGAAAGCGCTTGGGAAAATAAACATTTTTACATTATTTAACTCGAGCAAAAAGGAAAGCTGTTGGAATGCTAGTCGGTTTTCGGTTGTTTTCAACGAAACAGGCCTAACAAATGTTGCTGCCAATATATATATATATATATATATATATATATATATATATATATATATATATATAGTGTTTAACTGTGATAATGTTTAGCACCAAGGTAGTTGTTTTATTCTGTAGTTTTACTGATAAAATATATTTTGGCAATCACGTTTTTTTCGTAAAGGGCTCGAGATAGAGCGTTGATAAGTTAATAAATAAGTTGTTAAGAAGCTAACAATAATCAGTTTATAAATCACAATAAAATACTAAACCAAAAAGTGAGATAATGGGAAAATGTAGACACGCGAATAAATGCATACTTTGCTACACAAACAGCAATAGATTAGAACAAAATCAAACAAAAATGAAACTTGCAAACAATATAAATTCAAAATTAAAAAGATATAAAATAAATTATAAATATAAATAAACACTCAGTCATGATAATGAATAGAAATAATAAACAAAAACAAAACATACAGATAATATAAATATGAAAAATAAAAATATGTACAAAAAGATATATATAAACAATCAATATAGACACAAACAGAAAATAACAAACAGCCACCAAACAAAAAAATAAAAAATACACAAACTAAAATCCTACAAACACAAATATATACAAAAACACCCAACCATAACCCAGAAAAACTTAAACCGACACGCGGCAAAAAACATACCAACACAGTAAAAACTGTTCAAACTAATAAAAGAGGCTAATACAAAAAAAAGAGCTCAACCTAATATAAAATAATTAAACGGGTAAGCACTTATTCAAGCGTACACTAAAAAACAATAAAAATAGAAATAAACCAAACCGCACAATAAAAATTAAAATAAAAAATTAACAAAACGAAAAATCAACCATTCATAAACAAAAAGAAATAAAAAAATACAAAGAAGACCACTTTCACAGAAAAACTACACCATGCTCTATATAAACAAGAAAAACACCGAGACCTAAGGGCAAATTAACCCTGAGGAGTGAGAACATCATAATGGTGTCCTCACTAAACTTCGAAGTCGGCATGAATCTGCTCACTTATACATACACTACCGGCCATAATTATTAGGCAACCCTAGATTTTTTTAAAGAAATTTTATATTTCATACTATTTTTAGTGGATAATTCTAAATGAAGATAGAATGGGTGTTTTGTCAGTATTACTTTGAAAATTTTACAAGGCAAGGAAGCAAAGATGAACTCGTCCGAATCACCCCTAAATTTTCTTCATTCTTTCATTGATGAAACTCCATATAGATAATTATGAAATATTTAAAATTCATTTGATGTGCATGTTATTGTGCAGTATCAACAAAAAAAAAAGCATTCTGTTTTCATTTATAATTATTCACTTGGCAATAAATACTACAAAATAGTAAGATACACATCATGTTTTAAAACACTGCGGTTTTTAAAACAGCCGGTAGTATATATATATATATATATATATATATATATGGGGTATAGTTATTGAGTGTCACATTCCTTTATTGTTTACTAGCAGTATAGCCCGGCGTTGCTCGGGTGTAATGAAAGTTTTCAAACTAATCCATGGTCCTGGATCTCAGACTCTTTGGACGTTAGCACGAAAGACTAAAAAGCAATAGTTGTTTCCAGTTAAAGTGAAACCGTAGACTGAAAGAAAAATGAATGTATGTAAGTCAAATTTTCATTTCCTGGTATCGATAAGTCTTTTCCTCGTAAACTGAATTTTGAAGGCTAAATAAGTCCTCTGAGTAAATGGTATCATGGCTGAGACTAAGAACTACAATTATACCTACTTAGAGCCAAACCCGAAGCAAAAACTAAAATAAAATGGCTGAAAAAATACAGACATACAGGCAGATAAACAGATACACACGAAAAACATCGTGCCTTTTATATATATATACAATATCGATTTTCTGCACTATTGTAAGAACTGTAACCTTGAAACTTCTGAATATCGTTTCTTATGTCTTTGTCTATGAGTGTATCAAATTTGATTAAAATCGGACCACTCCTTCTATAACCCGATTTTTTCGATTATCGATTTTCGATATTTATCGTTTACCTTCTAATCGATCAGAAGATTTTGAATGCTGATTTTTAAAGCAAACACCCACTTAAAATATTAACGCTCTCATTCTATAAACGCTGCCATTTTATATGGTCTATGTACTTTCTATTTGTACTAGATTAGGTGCATTAACAAATAAAATTTCTGTAAAATAAATGATTTTTT
This sequence comes from Ascarosepion bandense, assembly GCA_037127315.1. NCBI lineage: Eukaryota > Metazoa > Mollusca > Cephalopoda > Sepiida > Sepiidae > Ascarosepion > Ascarosepion bandense. Next base: position 2,141,590 of record JBBBDQ010001462.1, on the reverse strand, counting down.
TCTAAATTTAGAAATTAATTTGTTTATGGACTTACACTACCGGATATAATTATTAGGGAACCCCAGTGATTAAAAAAAAAATTATGTATTTCATATTATCTTTTAGTATTTATTGCCAAGTGAATAATTGTAAATGAAAATAGAATGGTTCTTTTGTTATCACCTATGAATCCGGCCACAATGTTTTGACTGTGTTTAGAAAATAGAACATTCTTATAACTCTTGAGACATACATTAAGCAATCTATTGATTCAGTTAAAACTAAAGAATTTTATAACTCTCGAGGAAAGCTAAAAGAATTATCAAAAGCACTTGGACATACATTTGAAGAATTTCTTCATAATTTGCTTTCGAAAAAAATAATTTAAGAACACAAGAAAAATTAAATAACAAAATTAATTCCAGTAACTTGTCAGTCTTTTTTTAATGAAACTTGTATAAAGGAGAGACTGCTACCTAAATACACAATTATATATATATATATATATATATATATATATATATATATATATATATATGAATAGAATAAGTAAAGAACAGATATGAAAAAGTGTCTTTAATCTGTTTCAATTTAACAAGCTTCTTCAGAGATTTTTTTACAGACGTCTTTGTAAAGGATTTTAAAGATTCGTCTTTACAAATCTCTGAACAAGCTTAATAAAGTGAAACATGTTAGATTAAAAACACTTTTTCCTCCCTTTTCTTTAGTTATTCTATTCATCTTGTGGGATTTCAATCCATATAGTCAACTCACACACACTCACACACACGCACACGCACACGCACACATGTGTTCATCTATTGACTTATTACACTTGAATGTATCTGACCAATGAAATCAAGTCTCAATCAACATACTGTCTCTTTGGACTTAAAAAAAATAATCTTTCGTCTTTAAAAAATCTCTTAGAAGCTTGTTAAAGTGAAATATGTTATATTAAAGACACATTTTTACTAAAAAAATCTTACATCTATTTATTTTTTATAATAATCCTTTCTCAGTTTTTGATGTTAAAATGAAATTCATCATGTAAGGCACTGTAGTTTACTTTTCCTACTCACGTACTTTCTATCTACTCCAAGATCACCCTTACATCAAGAAAGTGATTACAGGACTGAAAAGCATTATTATAAAAATAAATATGCATGATATGTCTATATTCCTCAATGAAACATGTTGAATTTGTATATATATATATATATATATATATATATATATATATAAATTCCATCATCTCCCAGCATTGTAAGTAATTTAATTTATTTTGCCTTGTCCTTTTCCTTAATTGCCTTAAAATTAAAGCCAACGAGAACCCTTGATAAGAGTTGGCCGAAAGGTTCCTCGGGTTTAAATAATATGACGTCTGTTCTTTTTAAAACCATATATATATATATATATATATATTGACGCGTCAGATCAATTAATAGCTTCCCCATTTTCGTAACAATTTTCGTAATATCATATATATATATTGTGTATCGTGGCAGCAGATAATTATCTACACATATACTGTTAAATATAAAAGACAATGAATGTCTATGTTTAATCATGAGCCATTCGTATTTTTACTTTAATTTCAGGTGAAAATAAAGACAAAAATTGTCTAAGCTTTGGATAATTTTTTTTATTTTGCTGGTTCTAAGCTTTCGGATAGTCGAAAAATAAATTCACTCAGAATATTTAAAAGAAAAAGTGAAGTTTGTATTCACTTCCTCTTTTAAAAACATTTTTTTAATATTCTGAGTGAATTTATTTATTTTTCAACAATCTGAATGTGACATGTAAAAGCGTTTATACATTGTTGAAATAAATTCTGGATTTAGAATCGTTTGATTATGTGTTGCTTGTCACTCTCGATATTTATATATATATATATATATATATATATATATATATATATATATATATAAAACTTTAATCTAAAAGGAATAGCAGGAAGGTAAATCTCAAAGAACCGATCCTAATTGATATTAATTACATTAATATTAAAACTGATCAAGTGGAGGGCTCAATGTAATTAATATTTAAATTACAGAACCAATTATAAAATAAAATAAATTTCGATGTTCAAATCAGTTCTATGGCCATTTCTACATGAAATCCATAAGAGAAGTTTCACGCATTATCGGCAACTTCTTCATTTCAAAATAAAACAATTTACCCCAAAAAATTTTTTCTCATAACTTCATCCCATTTATTTAAATCAAAAACGCTATGATTTAATTGTCAACACGTCTGTTAACGTTTCTATGGAAATTAATTTTTTCCCTTTTTCTTTCCTTTCTTTTCTTTTTTTCTTCGCTTACTTCGCTGTCAACCACCCCTTCCCACTTTGTTTTACTTCTTTCTTTCCTTTATCTTTCCCCTTCCATTTCTTAAAGCCAGACAAGGCTAAATTTTTACTTACAACTCTTAACTCAGTTTAAAATAAGGTTTTCCAAAAGTCTAAAAATAGACACTGATTTCTGTCTACTTATTTATTAATCCCACCTTTTTAATTTTTCTGTGATGTATATTTTTTTAACTTCCGCCGGTAAAATATCTTGATTTATTTTGAAATAAACAAGTTGCTGATGATGCATGAAATTTCTCTTAGGGATTTCATGTAGAGATGGCCATACAACTGATCTGAACATCGAAATTTATTTTATTTTATATATATATATATATATATATATATATATATAAGCGTTTCACCCCGAGCAAGGCATGTCACTGCCACTACTGCGCAGGGGGCTACGTAGAGTGGAGAAAGGATGATTAAATATAGGAAATGATAGAGGGTGGGTGATAGGCGGGTGAGGATACCGAGAATGAGGGTTGGGTAGATGAGAGTGTTGTGAGAATAGTTGGGAGTTAGTGTGATAGGAGGTGTCTATTGACCCTACATTTAAACACCTGGAGATTGTAACTGTCGGGAAAGCTGACTTGTGGAAGGGAGTTCCACAGGCGGGAAGCGCGAGAAAAGAAGCTGTTGGAGTAGAATTTACGGTTACATCTTATTTGTTTAACTGTAAAAGGGTGGGACCTAGTTGCTAATCTAGTATCTCGTGTAAATTCGTGCTTAGGCGGCACCAGTGATCTAAGCTCATCGGAGCAGAAGCCATGAAAGTACTTGTAGAAGAGGCACAGGGAAGCCACATCACGCCGGTGAGAGAGCGGCTGCAGCCGGTCTACCAAGTCAGTATCAACCACGTTACAGATCCTCCTTTGTATTTTGTCAAGAAGCCCAAGGAGAGCAGCAGGGGCACCCGACCAGATATGGCAGCAATATTCAATACACGGGCGGATGGTAGATTTGTATATGTGCAGAATAGATTCAGGTGGGAAAAATTTCCGGGCCCTGCACAGGGAGCCGACTTTCATAGCAGCAGATTTGGCAATGGATTCAATATAGTCATTCCATTTGAGGTCCGCCGAGAGTGTAAGGCCAAGGAGGCGTAGTATTTTACTCCCTATATTTATATATATATATATATATATATATATATATACACGGATATGACAGGCCCCCATTACGAATGGTGGATTCAATATTATATATAACTCGGTGCTGGTTTGCGCCTCTTTATTTTTTTAAAACCACATACACAATGATCAGAGATTCTCTTTGTATTTAATCCTGAGGATTATCTTGGAGGAAATCGAAGATGTTTGGATGGAAAACAAACTATGTTCACTTCCTTGATGAGTTTCATCTTAACATCAAAAAGCTTATTAGAAAAGTAAACTAGATATTTATAAGAATTAATATAAACACAAAGATAATATATCTACATTATTGAATGAAATGAATATTCTACTTTTTCTTCATTTACCGTGTCTCTTCAGGACGTAGGCGATCATGGACTTCCACTTGGTTTTGTTTCTTGTTGCTCTCAGTAATTTTTCTTTTGGTATCTCTTCCAAGCCCCTTTCCATCAACCATTTGCTCAAACCTAACAAGTACGTCTCGCGCAGCTTTCCCATATCCCTCCTTCCATTTATTCGACCTGTGAGTATCAATTTCTCCAGGCCTTCCTTCCTCATTACGTATCCCAGAAACCTCATTTGTCTCTTCCTGATATTTATTATCAGTTTTCTTCTCGTTTCCATCCTTTCCAACACCTCATCGTTGCACACGTGCTCAGTCCATGGTATCCTCAGCATCCTTCTGTAAAACCACATTTCTGCCGCCTTAAGCCTTTCTCTTTGATGAGATCGTCCAGCATTCACTTCCATACAGAAAGACATATGTCACTCTTGTCCAGCACTCTTTTCTTTGTTTCTAATGTGATAGATAGATAGATAGATAGATAGATAGATAGATAGATAGATAGATATGAACAGAAAGTGATAGATAGATATGTAGATATGAACATATTGAGATAGATAGATAGATAGATAGATAGATAGATAGATAGATAGATAGATAGCACGCACGCACGCACGCACGCACGCACTCGCGTGTGCGTATGTGTTACTTATTAATTTCAATACCAAGGACCTCTTTGTGACCATCATAATTTCTTCTTAAAGGCAATTAGGGAAATGGAATTTACTGATTAGTGCCTTCCAATATCACTCCAACTATGACTCACATAATATTAACTGGGAATCACATTGCTTAACTTCGTTAATAATCATATAACATACCAATCACTTGATATAGAATTGCTGCCACGCCTTTGATGTCTTTGAGAGCAGGAACTTGTACGTCTAGGCCGCTAACCAGAAGTTCCTCCGTTTACATCTTTATTCAAGAATAAAGATGACAGTTTGGAATGAAGGAAGGTAGACATTCCACCCAGCTTTCGCCCGTATATAATGGCAGGCGTCTCGGAAATTAAAATTATGTGGTTTCAAAGACTGGCGTCTTTTCTCGCTACGCGTCCCGAAGTCGGTGTGGAGATAAAAAGCAGTCACAAGATATTTGCCGGTAAAAAAACATGTCTATGTTAAAATACAAATTACTCAGGTTTTTATGAAATGTTATCATATTTTGGTATGTGCACTGTATTGCAGGATGCGCGTTGTGTTGTTGTGGATATCGACTCGGAACGACAAATCGGGGAGCCGAGTTCGAATTCCAGTTGAATACGCGCAAATACCCTTGGGAAAGGTATTAATCCGTCACTTCTTTCCAGTTGTGGGTTAAATAACAGGACAGATTAGGTTCAATAGCCATGGTCGGCAACCAGTCTACCGCAGAAAGCAATGGCAACCTACTGCGAGATAATCTTATGCCCAGTCAGTCTTTCGAGACATGATCGCCCAAGCGTGTATTATGGCACTTAACTGACTGACTGAATACAATAGTTGAAAACTTGATTAAGGCTTCTAATGGGCATAAAGTGGAGGATCAGTTTTATATTGTTATGAAGTAATTACTACTTAATAATATAATTCATCTCTTCCCACTCTAGCTATGAGTCAAATAACAGGACAGATTGGGTTCTATAGCCTTGGCTATAAAACTCAATCTGTCCTGTTATTTATAAATTGTTGTTGATTCCCCATCTATCTATCTATCTATCTATCTATCTATCGATAGATAGATAGATAGATAGATAGATAGATAGATAATGAAGAGACTGAGATAGATAGATAGATAGATAGATAGATAGATAGATAGATAGATAGATAGATAGATAGATAGATAGATAAGTTGTTGTTGATTCCAGATGGGGAATCGCACAAAATAATAAACAACAAAAACAGATATTGAGATAGAAAAGTAAGTTATATTGAACGTAATATACAAACTTGAACGCAGGTTAGTTAATCCAGGAATACTATTAGTAAGAAATAAATATATACAAGTCTTGAAGTGAAGTCGTTGGAAAGAGTATATCCGGGTATATTATTCTAGCTGAGTGGAGCTCAGAGCTAGTCTGGCCTATGGGTTATTTCGGTATCTGTCGGAACTATTCGATAACTGTGACGGATCTCTACGATTACTCTCCACTGTAAACTGCAACTACAACTGAGATTCCAGATCAAAATCACTGTTGTTCTCTATATGGCAGGATTATATTTCAGTCGAGTCCATTATTATATACAAAAAGAAAAGATCCCACAACATATATATATATATATATATATCACAAATCTTATAAGGGGTTAGAAATAGATGTAATTTGTGCCTTTTAGAAAAACTTTTTTTTATCTTAAAACACTTATATAGCCCTCACTTACTAAACAAAGGAAGTGAATTGATGACTACATGAAAACATAGAAATAAATATCTACTGAAACACTTTCACCTGGATTAACATAGATTTTTCTTTGCAGACATTTTTACATTGTTTTATATTAATGTCTTTTGTTTTCCCCGAAAATAAAAATAGCAAGTAATGCCCCTTGAACTATAGGCACAAAACGTAGACCCTCTGCTCTAAAAATATTCTCCCTATTATTTCTGGGTCAATGCAGTTTTCATTATGATTATTACAAGTAATCCTCCTTGACCCATAGGCACAAAATGTAGACCATCTGCCCTAAAAATATTCTCTCGATTAATTCTGGATTAATGCATTCTTCATTATTATTATTACAAGTAATCTACCTTGACCCACAGGCACAAAACTTAGACTCTCGTCCATAAACATATTCTCTATATTAATTCTGAGTCAATGCAGTCTTCATTATTATTATTGCAAGTAATCTATCTTGACACATACGCACAAAACGTAGACCATCTACCGAAAAAATAGCCTCCCTATTAATTCTGGATTAATGCAACCTTCATTATTATTATTATTATTACAAGTAATCCCCTTTGACCCATAGGCACAAAACGTAAACCCTCTGCCCTAAAAATATTCTCCCTATTAATTTAAATTTTAATTTAAATTATCAGATTTTACTTTCCAATTTCATATTTAAGTGTTACTTTAAGTCAAATTAAATTATGCAATTAAAAATTAAAAAATAATATCCCAACATTATAATATACAGACACCATGAACACGCAAGGACTGAAAATGCTAATCTTGGAACGGTCAGTTCACAATAATGCAAGAGAAGACAGTAAACAACTGCTCATGAAGGTATGAAACAATAAAAAAGTGCTGAATACAATCAGAAAAAGATAGAACGAAAATATATACTGACATTAAGGAATGTACTCCAAGCTACCCGGTTTCAATCGTGAGCTACCGTCAGGCACGAGGCGAGAGATTTTCTCCCCTCCTGGTTGATGATACCTCACAGTTGAAATCCGGGTAGCTTGGTGTAGATTCAATTACTTAGTTATATTATATATATATATATATATATATATATATATATATATATATATATATATATATATCGTATCACCCCGAGCAAGGCGGTAACGCCACTGATGTGCAGGGGGCTACGTAAGAGTGAAAAGATTGGAAAAGAGAAAGCCGGAAACCACATCCTAAACAGGGAACAAGGGATGATCCTCTTAACCTGTTCAATAGACGTGGGTGGAGTGTGAACCGGGCGATGGTTTAGTCTATCTACTCCAATTGAAAAAAAAATAAAAGAGTGAAAAGATTGGAAAAGAGAAAAAGCCGGAAACCACATCCTAAACAGGGAACAAGGGATGAGCCTCTTAACCTGTTCAATAGACGTGTGTGGAGTGTAGGCACAAATGTATCTGAATCGATTAATCAAATACAAAGCATACCCAGTTGCCGACTGTGGAAGTGACCACGTCCCACTCATCTGCAAACTAAAAATGAAACTCCGAAGACTGAAGAAACCCAGCACATCACCAAGGCTGCAATACGACACGCTAGAGGACGATCTCACCCTGCAGAAAGAATACAATAACAGCGTGAGAAAGAAATATGAAGAACAAATTGAAAAAGGGTACTCAAAATGGGATTCACTAAAAGAAGCGATGGTGTCCTCAGCGAACAACATAGCCCCAAAGGAAATCAGACGCAGAAGAAAAAACGAGTGGATGACCGAAGAGATCCTCCACATGATGCAAAGGAGACAAAAAATAACGCCAAGACACGGAGCAGAGTACAAAAAACTTTACAGGGAGATAAGGAACAAATGCAGACAAGCCAAAGAGGAATGGCTCAACAACAATGCGTAGAAGTAGACAGACTGAGCAGGAACAACAAAGCAGAGGTGCATAAGAGAACTGACAGGACAAAAAACCTGCTCCTCTACAGGATGCATAAAATCCAAGGAAGGAACAATCATATTAGAGAAAGAGGAAATACTCCAGCGATGGGAAGAATATATAAAGGATCTCTTTTGTGACAAGAGAGAACAACCGAGAATACACAAGGAGATGGATGGACCAGAAATACTAAAATCCGAAGTGGAAGCTGCAATGGCCAAAATGAACAGAAACAAAGCACCTGGCCCAGATGGCACAGTGATAGAGCTGCTGACAGCCTTAGAAGAATATGGCATAGAAAAGATTACCGACATAATAAACAAAATTTATAGCAGCGGAATAATACCAGACGACCTATGCAAGTCGATATTTATAGCGCTGCCGAAGAAACCTGGTGCAAACGAGTGCGAACTACACAGAACTATCAGCTTAATGAGTCACATTACAATACTGATTGTCAGAATCCTGATGAATAGAGCGAGAAGCAGAATCAGGCCAGAGATAGGGCAGGAACAGTGCGGGTTCGTCAAAGACACTGGAACAAGGAACGCCATATTCATGATTAGGATGCTCTCTGAAAGGGCATTACAAATGAAGAAAGACTTGTACCTATGCTTCATTGACTACGCGAAAGCATTCAACAAAATATGACACAAAGAATTGATGGAGATGCTAGGCAGCCTCGACATTTTTGGGAAAGACATATGAATAATCAAGAATCTCTACTGGCAGCAAACGGCCTGCATACGGACAGGTAACGACCTCAGTAGATACACAAAGATAGAAAAAGGCGTAAGACAAGGATGTGTCTTTTCAGCGGATTTGTTCAACCTATACAGCGAGAATATTTTGAGGCCCCTAGATGACACGCCAGCATTTGTTATTGGAGGCCACAACCTGAACAACATAAGGTATGCGGACGATACAGTGCTGATTGCGGACACGGAAAGGAAACTACAAGACCTCAAACAGAAAGTAGCATTGGAGAGTGACAAGAAGGGACTACAAACAAACTTTAAGAAACTGAGTGCATGGTCATCAGCAAAAGATACAACCCAAAATGCCAAATACAGGTGGGGGATAACAGAATCAAGCAAGTACAAAAATTTAAGTACCTACGAAGTGTTCTAACAGAAGATGGAAAGTGCGACACGGAGATCCGAAGGCGAATTGGTATGGCAAAGGACGCGTTCCAGAAGATGAGCAAAATACTAACACACAGGAAAATCTCAATAGAAACGAAGAAAAGAGTGCTAGACTGCTACGTGATGTCAGTTTTTCATTATAGCAGTGAATGCTGGACAATATCATCGAAAATGAGGACAAAACTGGAAGCGGCCGAAATGTGGTTCTACAGAAGGATGCTACGGATATCGTGGACTGAGCATGCAAGTAACGATGAGGTGTTGGAAAGAATGGCAACAAAAAAGAAATTGATGCTGAGCATCAGGAAGAGACAACTGAAGTTCCTGGGACATGCAATGAGGAAAGAGGGCCTGGAGAACCTGATACTGACTGGTCAGATAGGAGGAAGGAGAGACAGAAGAAGGCAGCGGATAACATATTTGCAGGGTCTGATCAGGTGGATGACGGAACGGGGGTTGCCAGGAGCAACAGGAGCAAACATACTAAGAGCCACAAGGGATAGGGAGACGTGGAGAGCCATGATCGCCTACGTTCTGAAGGGACAGGGCACATAGAAGAAGAAGAAGATATCTTTGAGAGGAAAAAAGTGGAGAATGTTATCATAAGTGAAAATAGTAAAATGTCTAAAAGGGAACATTTTTATAGACATGACATTGATTTAGAAACATATCTGGAAGTATGACATTGAGTGGGGTGAGGAGAGAGAAAAACACCCAGCAGGTATAACACTGAAGAAGGTGGTGGTAGAAACATGTCCAGAGGTGTGGTCTAAGAGGAGAACATATCCAGAGGTATGATATTATAGGACAAGTAAAGTACTAGGATGTGCAGTGGATATCGGCTTGGAACGAGAAATCGGGGTGCCGAGTTCGAATTCCAGTTGAATTCCTTGCATTCACTTACGCGCAAATACCCTTGGGAAAGGTACCAATCCGTCTCCTCCCTCCAGTTATGGGTCAAATAACAGGACAGACCGGGCTCTGCAGCCCTGGCCGGCAACCAGTCCACCGCAGAAAGCAATGGCAACCCACTGCGGGACAATCCACTGCCCAGTCAGTCATGTCTCTTTCGAGACACGATCGCTCAAAGCGTGCATCACGTATGGCACTTAACTGACTGAAAGTACTAAGGAAACGTGCAACTGGTACAAGGATAATCCAGAATCAGTTCTATAAAATTCTCAAGGAATTTATATATATATATATATATATATATATATATTGTCATCCGCAGACAGATCTGTTTCGCCGTATCACAGCTCATCAGTACGGTTAGACTCCGATTGCTTTTTTACCCAGGATTGAAACTCGACCGAAATGGCGTCAGTCGGCGACTCTACCCCTGGGCTATGGGTGAAGTAGGCAGACATTTTAGCGCATATCATTATACGTGCCCAATAGCTAGAGCACTCTAATTCATTTCACTGAATGAGCGAAATATATATATATATATATATATATATATATAATTAAATTTGTTTTTTAACTAAAAATACATTGCAACGTGTTTCGAGATTTCTACCTCGTCATCAGGCAATGTTAGATCATTGTTGTGAAAATGATTTTCATTTAGATATAAGAAACAATACGTTTGTTGTTTATAGATATGGAAAGACATCAAAATTTATGTGTGTATGTTCAATTTAACTAATCAGAATAGAGATTAACTAATCAGAATAGAGATTAACTTATCAGAATAGAGATTAACTAATCAGAATAGAGATTAACTTATCAGAATAGAGATTAACTAATCAGAGATTAACTAATCAGAGATTAACTTCCGATTTGAAAAAGTTTATTGGGGAATACATTATTGTTTCTTTCAATCTTAACGGTTAATTTTTTAATTTATATGATTTTTTAATCTCCACTTATTTATTAAAAAATTTTTAAATTCATTTTACTCTTTTATATAAAATATATTATATTATTATTATATTCTAATAGAATTCTTAATATCACAAGACAATCTTTTAAATATCTATTTAATTATTAAAAATTAAATATCAATTTAATTATTTTAATATTTATTTAATTATTATTTTTATAAAACAAATTATTAGATATATGCAAGTTAATAAACATTTTAACCATATTCTAATATATATATATATATATATATATATATATATATGTATCTATGTATGTATATATATATATATATATATATATATATATATATGTGTGTGTGTATCTATGTATGTATGTATATATATATATATATATATATAGAGAGAGAGAGAGAGAGAGAGAGAGACTTTGAAAAACAGTAGCCACTCTAGCGGATACGCATCGCTCATTCAGTAAAAATGAATTTGATCACTCTAGCTATTGGCCGCGTAATATGATATGCGCTAAAAAGACTGTCTTCTTTCACCGAACGCCCCGTGATCCAGGGGTAGAGTCGCCGACTGACGCCAAATCGGTCGGGTTTCGAGCCTTGATTATGTAGCAATCGGAGTCTAACCGTACTGATGAGCTGTGATACAGCGAAACAGATATGTCTGCGGATGACAATAATATATATATATATATATATATATATATATATATATATATATATATATAAGGAAAAGATAACGTGAACCGTGCCTTTCAAGGAATGGTCATCCTTAGTTGCTTCTGCTGCCGTGTTAATTGTAGTGTTTGTGTGTTTATTTTACAGTCTGATGATATCAGTCTACTTTAATTCATGGTTTATCTAAGTATGCTTTAACATGACTGATAGTAAGACCTTCGTTAAAGTGGTAGTAGGTTTCGTTTTATGACTTGCTGTTATATCTATCTGCTCACGGTGAAACTCGTAAACAAAGTCGCTTACAATTTTGAAGATGAGATTTTGATTTCGAAATAATAATGTATAATAAATAGGTAATACCGAACACCTACTTTACATTCCTTTATTCTACTAAACGTATTGTGATAGTCTTCAAAACCTAACCATACACTTTATATGCACAATGCTTCAAGCAAATTACAAAACTCTTCTATCCCTGTGATTGTGATCTCAAAATATTAATGAATAATAAAGTAATACCCAACACCTTCTTTAGCTTCCTTTATTCACTGTCAGCCCTCTGCCTTCGGGTAGAGGGTGCTCTCTGCTTCCGAGCAGAGAGCAATAACCCAGTCGTGGTTCCGCCGAAGGGTAGAACCACGACTGGGCAAAAATCGACAGACATTTTTTGGCCCGGCTATATGGCCGGGAATACCCACAATAAAATGACCATGTGTCACATCCAGCCTTGCGTGGGAAGGCTAGTAAATACAGTCGTACACTGTCAGCACTCTGCCTTCGGGTAGAGGGCGCTCTCTGCTTCCGAGCAGAGAGCAATAACCCAGTCGTGGTTCCGCCGAAGGGTAGAACCACGACTGGGGAAAAATAGACAGACATTTTTTAGCGGGGCCATATAGCCCGGAAATCCCAGATATAAACTGACCATGTGTCATATGTTGCCCTTACTGGGAGGGACGACTAAATAATGAGTCGTAGAGAGTCACTTGAGAGTCTCTAATGAGTTACTGAAGAGTCAGAGCGAGTCAGTGAAGAGTTAGTCACACTTCCGGCGGCGTACCGGAAGTAATCACGTATACACACGTCTTACGACGGATTGGATTCTTGTATCTTTCTATTGTAAATATTACTAATCACTTCTGTACATACTAACCGTCTTTCCGCGGAATACAACTTATATTCTGATTCTGTTGTTGAGTTATTCATTTATACTTGGCGACATAACAAAAATCTAACTATACTTTTTATATGCACAATGCTTCAAGCAAATTATAAAACTTTGCTATACAATTTAACATTTTTTCGATTCTCGATACATTTTAGTCCTCAAATTATAAAAGATAAACTTTAAATTCAAAACGCTGAATAGCAATTTGACAAAATCTGAATTTCAATGTAAAATTTTAATTGTGCGAAGAGATACAATGTTTTATTATAATTCTACCTGTTTCTTACTTGTTTAGTACGTCCTGTCCATATCTAATAAACAATGGAATTTTATATATACTCATTGAGGCAAGTGCATATAAAAATGTACTGTTTTATTACAGAAAAAAACGTACTAACCGCTCAAATACGAGAATTTATGAAATATTACGTTCAAACAAATAAATTTACATAAATATATTGGTTTAAAGTCAATTTCGTAAGTTTCGATAAAGTTTCGTAATATTGTCTTCGATTACATTTGTTCACATTAGGATAGGAACTCGAGCAGAAATTAATATTCTAAAGAAATCTTAATTAAAATCATGCTTGTCATGAAAACTTTGGTCGAGTCGTAAGACATATTAGATTTCATGACGGCATCTCGCTGGCATATGATAAATGAAGTTTCGAAGCCAAATATTTTAAAATTTCTCGAATATTTCAGCCCAGTGAGTATCAAATATGTACTGTTTATTTATAGAAAAAAAAACAGACTATCCATTCAAATCAGTCAGTCAGTTGATACACACTTTGGGAGTGTGTCTCGAAAGAAGTATGACTGACTGGGCAGAAGATTATCCCGTAGCAGGTTGCCATTACTTTCTGCGGTAGAATGGTTGCCAGCCAAGGCTATAGAACCCAATCCGTCCTATTATTTAACCCATAACTGGTCGGAAGAGACGGGTTAATACCTTTCCCAGGTGTATTTGCTCGTAAGTGAATGCAACGATTTCAACTGGAATTCGAACTCGGCTCCTCGATTCCTTGTTCCAGGCCGATATCCACTGCATCAGAATTGTTTTATATGATTTAATTAAAATCTTGCTTACCGTGAAAACTGTGGTCGAGTGGTAAGACATGTTAGATTTAATGAGGGCATCTCCCTTGCATAGAATAGATGTAGTTTCAAATCTTACCGGAAGCCAAAATTTTTCGAATATTTCAGGCCAATGAATATCAAATATGTACTGTTTATTGATAGATAAACACACTATCCATTGAAATACAAGTATCAATAATGTTCGAGCAAAATCAATTTGTGTTTTAATACTAAATTTATCATATATTGATATATATAGGTACCTCAACTCAGTTTCGATACATAACTTTTAAATTGAATTTTTAAAAATAAAAAAGCTTTCTTGAAACTTATATTTTAGTTTTCATTAAAAGCTAAATGATTAAATTTACTATCCCAAGTGAGCAAAATACTCTGGTGGATTTTGAACAGTAATTATATTGATTGGAATCTAAAATTTTAAGATTTTTAAAAGTTTTTTTTTTCAATTTTTCGGTCATTTTTAAGCGATCGACACATTTGTAAACAAAAATTAATTCTAGGTTTTTATAAAACTTGCAAAAATAAAACATACATGTGTGAGACGTTATTTTTGGAAAATTAACAAAGTTAAAGTTAAATCAATATAATTTTACACAAGTATTACTGATTTATAGCAGGAAATTTAGAATAAAACTATTTTTATTTACGGAATGTCGATCTTTCTGATCTTTCCCGTATGATTTCATACATGATAGCAGCCAGACAGATGCCATTTAAGATAAATGTATGGCGACCAGAACTGATAAAATTTTTCAAATTTTTCTGGTAAGGGTAAGAAATCGTGAAACACACAACAGTTTAATGTACACACATACAAAAAACTTCAAATACACAATTTTTTTTTAACCCTCTAGGGCCATTCGTATCATATTTGATACAGTATTTCCCTATAAGGAAATATTTGGTATTTCCCTATAAGGAAACATTTGGTATTCATTGACTGAGCAGTCAGTACTGCTTTCATTTGAAATTTATAAAATATTTCTCTTAAAAAAATTTTCAGGAAAATATTTCTTTCAAGCCTTGTTTTCATACTGTATCAAATATGATATGAATGGCTCTAGAGGGTTAATCTCAGTCTGTTTATCTATCTATCTATCTATCTATCTATCTATCTATCTATCTATTAACCCTCTAGGGCCACTCGTATCATATTTGATACAGTATTTCCCTATAAGGAAACATTTGGTATTTCCCTATAAGGAAACATTTGGTATTCATTGACTGAGCAGTCAGTACTGCTTTCATTTGAAATTTATAAAATATTTCTCTTAAAAAATGTTTCAGGAAAATATTTCTTTCAAAGCTTGTTTTCATACTGTATCAAATATGATACGAATGGCCCTAGAGGGTTAAATTTTTTCAAAATACGAAGACTCAGCGATTTGTATTAAACTTTTCAATTTTCGATTATTCAATATAGCCTTTACTTAATAACTTAATAATCCTAACGCCAAAAAATCTTTGAAGTATTTTTAAATATCTTTGAACTATAAATTATTACAATCCTCCTCTCTCGCACTTCCCGCCTGTGGAACTCACTCCCGTATTCTTGCTTTCCTGACGGCTACGACCTCCAGAAATTTAAAAGCAAAGTTAATACTCACCTACTAACCACTGGACTCTAGCTCTCTCCCCTCCCCTGTATAATCTTCACGTTCTCTCCGCCCATGTATCTGTCATTGCACCTGCTTTCTCAGCTTTCTATTGTTCCTTTCTAACTAGCTTGTACTCCTCACTCTTTTCTAACTAATCTTTCTACATTTATGTAACCACCTGCACATCAGTGGCGTTTCTGCCTTGCTCGGGGTGAAATGATTAAAAAAAAAAAAAATTAAAAACAGGAAAACAATTCTTTTGAATTTTCCTTATTAATCGAAGTTTTTTCTTCAGACTATAATGTCCTTAATATATACTATTTATTAAAGCAACTAAAAGCTTATCAAATTAAATAATGTTGTAGTTTTATTGCGTTTTTTATTTAACTATTGAAAAAAAGAATAAATGATTTACATTCCCCGAAATGCTTTTGCGCTTAACTAATAAAACCAATTTTCCCAACAAAATTTAATTTCTTGAAATTTCATGAATTTACGTGAATGTAAAAGATGCAAAAAGAAATATTTCTAGCAAAAATTTTTAAAAAGTAATTACGTCAAAAATAATTTCTTTCATCTGTGATTAAGTCTTTAACGTTTCATTAAAATCCAACAATTTTTTGATTTTTGCAAGAATTTCTAAATTAACATGTCTTTCGCCAGAAAAAACTGGGTTACGTAATATTACATGATCCATTGTAAACTCTCGTAACGATTTAACTACCCGCTAACGAAAATCAAAACAAGATTTTTTACCAAAATTTCGAACGTGTTAGAAAAGATTAATTTTTTTTAAATAGTTTTAAAAAACACTTGGATCGTTCTTCTTCATAATAACATAAATATTTTGACGGAAAAAGTTCATTTTTATTAAGTTTGGGGCCTTTTTTCTTCATACCATGCTGTTTTCTCAGCGATTTAGTAGTGGTATCTCTCTCTCTCTCTCTCTCTCTCTCTCTATCTATCTATCTATATATATATATATATATATATATATATATATATATATTTATATATATAGCATAATGATGATCCACGTATACTGTCTTAATATGTATAGGAAAAACTACGAAAAAGGTTTAAAAATGTATTTTTTGACAGTATTTATTTATTTCTATTATTATATCTCAGAAACAAATCTGATGAAAGGCCGAGGCCGGTCTGAAATACCAAATATATATATATATATATATATATATATATAATAATAGAAATAAATAAATACTGTCAAAACCCGGTTCACACTCCACCCACGTCTATTGAACAGGTGTAGAGGCTCATCCCTTGTTCCCTGTTTAGGATGTGTTTTCCGGCTTTCTCTTTTCCAATCTTTTCACTCTTACGTAGCCCCCTGCACACCAGTGGCCTTACCGCCTTACCCGGGGTGATATGATTAAAAAAAATACATTTTTAAACTTACAACTATATATATATATATATATGGATGTGCTGAAAATTTCATGGGTTAATTATCAAGGCTAAATACAAGAACAGTGAAATTTTACATTCCTTGTAGGTTACCCGGGGGTGCAATAAGTGATTATATTGTCCTGGGTATAAATTACATCTGGCAGCAAAACACTCCTCACACTTTCCGTTTATGGGACTTGATTCCGTTTGCTTGCTTCCCTGATAGCTACAATCTCCAAAATCTTAAATGCAACGTCAATTCCCATCCCCTATTTTCTTGAATTCTATTCATCTCTTCTCTTTCGTTGACATCTCATGTACCATTTTTTTCTCTCACTGTAAACCTTTGACCATCAGTGGCAGTCAGGCCTTGCTTAGGGGTGAAATGATTATGAAAAAATTATCTCCCCTTTGTTAATCAGTCAACATATAAAAATGTCGCCTTGTTTAAATTTATTCCTTTTCTTTTCATCTCTACCGTCATTGACATTCTTTGCCCCTGCTTTTAGTTCATCTCGGTGGAGTGAAGAAACCCTGTTGACATTGTGGATGGCTTCGACAGCACAACGAACAAGTTTGAATTAAGATTTGTTGCCACATTTTTTTCTTTTCAGAAAAGCACATTTATAAATATACCATTCTATCTCCACTAAATATTTTTGCCTAGTACCCCAGCTATTTATAAGCTCCAAAGAAAATTTAATTTCTGATTTAAATGATCCATAATTTGCTTTGCCGTTTAACGGAGAAATCAATCAATCAATATTTTTCATATACAGGGTGTCCATAAAATATATAACTTTATTTGTATTTGCAATAGAAAATAATTTGTATAAAGGATTCGGTCCTGAGTATGACGGTAAACTGCATCCGGTAGCAAAGCCTCTGATTAGGAGATTGTGAGGAGCATGAAACCACTTCTTAATTGCTGTTGTTCCCAAGTCTACCCTGACCCGGAGTGGTAGCACCTGTTAGGGTCCCAGCTATGGGCAAATAGTTACCACCCCACCAAAAAAAGGGATCAAAACACTATGAAACTATAAAAATAGACTTTTATAGAAATATATATACCAAAAAATAAACTTTTATAGAAAAATATACATTTTTGAATGAAAAATATTACCAATATTAATTATTTGAAGGAAAAATATGATTACCAGGAATATATTTTTAATACAAAACTAGAAGATATCTTCAGTTTTCTAAAATAATTTTTTTTTTAATTTTTCATCAAAATCTGACTAAATCAACCTTCTGACTATAACTGAACATTGAAAAAAATATACCTTAAAACCATACCTGTTTTGGCATTAAATAACCCACAGAGGTGTTGATATGCCGTTAAACAAAACTAAAACTTAAGCTCAAAAACGGATTCGAAAGTAAATCTGTTTTTAAGATTTTATTGAAATGGACGCAACAATTTCGTCGCTGATACATGGCCTTCCAGAACGTGGCTTATCATGGACAGAGCCTGGCTTTTTAAATTTGTTCATCCATTTAGCAATAGTATTCCTATGAGGTGGTTCTTTATTGTATTCAATTCTAAACTTTGTACAGCAATAGTGGATTTCAGTTCAGCCAACCAAAGGACACGGTTTACTTTTCCTCAGTTGAAGCCATGGATCAAATTGATACTGAAGAAAAAAAAGGAAATATTTTTTACTTATCTAAAAATTGTTTCAAATTACAGGACAGATTGGGTTCTATAGCCTTGGTCGGCAACCAGTCTACCGCAGAAAGCAATGGCAACCTACTGCGGGATAATCTTCTGCCCAGTCAGTCATGTCTCGAAAGAGACATGTTCGCCCAAGCGTGTATCACGTATGGCACTTAACTGACTAGATTGATACCTACCTGAAGATCTTGTGTAATTGAGTGGCGGAGCAGAGGGCAAGAGGCTTGTCAAAGAAATGCCAGTAATATACAGGGTGTCCATAAAGTCCGTGTGCACTTAAAAAAATTATAACTTTATTTGTATTTGCGATAGAAATAATTTGTAAATACGATTAGAAAGAAGTAAATCTATATTTTTAAGGTTTTATTGAAATGGATGCAACACTTTCGTCGCTGATATATGGCCTTCCAGAACGTGGCTTATCATGGACAGAGCCTGGCTTTTTAAATTTGTTCATCCATTTAGCAATAGTGTTCCTATGAGGTGGTTCTTTATTGTATTCAATTCTAAACTTTGTACAGCAATAGTAGATTTCAGTTCAGCCAACCAAAGGACACAATTTACTTTTTCCTCAGTTGAAGCCATGGATCAAATTGATCCTGAAAAAAAGAAAATATTTTTTTACGTGTTGCAAATTTTTTGGTAAAGAATTATTCAATAACTATACTTAAAACTAGGTACATTAAATTTTATAACATTTTGACAGATTATTTCTATCACAAATACAAATAAAGTTATAAATGTTTTAAAGTACATACGGATTCTATGGACACCCTGTATAATAGAAGTCCTCATATCTAAACATCCTCATAGCAAGACTTCTCATTGTTGCCATTTAAATCTTGTAGGAATATGCTACTTTCTAATGTTTTTCTTTTCTTTGTAGATTATTGTTAGTAACTTGAAATTTATTATCCCGTAATGTAGAATCTTTAACTCGAAGAAAAATAAAAAAAATTCTTTCACGTTACGTCAGAAACTAGAGATTATTGAAAAACTGGACGAAGCTTCTTATTCGTTGAATTTACAAATTAAAAAACAGATTGCAGAATCTGAATAAAACATTAAAACTTCTGCTTGATCCACTGAATATTCTCGCTTCGGATGACTTAAAAAATGAAGGAATGAAGACGCTAATTAATGACAAAATAATTCAGCTGTAGAATCGTTTCAAAATTATTTCGATTGTCAAGAAATAGAGGAAGAATCTAATTCTTTTGATAATGGTGAAAATATGAAGGCTGATGAAAAACATTGGGACTTAGGAAATAGCCAAATGCAGACGACAATTCTACTCCTGCAGCTTCCTCTCTCGTACTTCCCGCCTGTGGAACTCGCTCCCGTATTCTTGCTTTCCTGACGGCTACAACCTCCAGAAATTTAAATGCAAAGTCAATACTCATCTACTAACCACTGGCCTCTAGCTCTCTCCCCTCCCCTGTATAACCTTCCCTTTCTCTCCACCTATGTATCTGTCATCGCACCTTCTTTCGCAGCTTTCTATTGTTCCTTTCTAACTGGTTTGTACTCCTCACTCTTTTCTAATTAATCTTTTTACATCTATGTAGCCCCCTGCACATCAGTGGCGTTTCCGCTCGGGGTGAAATGATTAAAAAAAAAAAGTTATTGATTGGAGTCATCAAATTCATGGAGGAAAAATCTTTGTTTACTAGTACAGAATGTACAACTGCGCGTAATTCGCGAAAAACTAGAACAGCCAAAAGTAGGCGAAATGATATGCAGCTCTCTTCACACCAGTGTTTCTTTCATCCTTCTCTTCACCATTCTACGACACACCCTGTAACATTTTTCATTTTTTCTTCACTCGCCTTTTATGTAACCCACTGCGCACCGTTAGGCAGTAATGCTTTGATCGGAGTGAAACGATTATTAAAAAATAAAAATAATTGAATATAAAGTTTTTAGAGCACTAGCAGTATAGCCCGGCGTTGCTCGGATGTAATGAAAGCTTTAAAACTCATCCATGGTCCTGGAGCTCAGACTCAGCCTAAAGAATATTTGTGTGAAGTTTGGTGAGAATCGGATAAAAATTGTGGATTTGTATAAAGGACATACTGACAGATAAACAGACAAAAAAAACAAACATTTCGCCTTTTATATATATATATATATATATATATATATATATATATATATATATATATATATTAACAATTTTCTGCACTATTGTAAGAACTGCAACCTTGAAAATTCTGAATATCGTTTCTTATGTCTTCGTCTATGAATGTATTAAATTTGATTAAAATTGGACCACTCCTTCTATAACCCGATTTTTTCGATTAGCGATTTTCGATATTTATCTGATGTACCTCGACACAAAACCAAGCTAAGAACACTCGCTGACGCTTATAGTAGAACTGTGTAAATTCTCAAGAAAATCGGTTCAGCCGTTTCGGAGTTTATAGGTAATAGATATCACACACAGACACACACACAGACAAAGTTTCATTTATAAATAAGTTTAGATTAATCAATTCGAACCAATATTTACATGCGATAAGTTCTTGTGTCTTGTCATGTTATAGTTTTATTATACAGGTCACATTATATCCGAACCCGTCCTCATACCCAAACTACTCCGAAGATTACATTTGAGGACTTCTACTATACATGGTGTCCATAAAGTCCGTGTGCTCTCTAAAATTTGTAACTTTATTTGTATTTGCGATAGAAATAATTTGTAAAAAGGCTTAGAAAGAAGTAAATCTATATTTTTTAAGGTTTTATTGAAATTTTATCTAAGTTTCCACATGTCTTCCATCATTAGCAATACAAAGGGTATTACGATTTTGCAGTTCACGGAAAACATTTGCCAACTGATTTTCAGAAATGTCTGAAATCACATTAGTTATTTTAGCTTTCAAATCTTTTAATGAACTTCAGTTTGGTTGCATACACAATTGTTTTCCCATGTCCCCATAAAAAAATCTAATGGAGTTAAATCTGGCGAACGTGGAGGCCAATAAAATGCTCCACCCCTTCCGATCCATGTGTTTACTTATGTAAAGATTGTTGAAAATTTGTGCTAAAGAATTATTCAATAACTATACTTAAAACTATGTACATTAAACTTTATAACATTTTTTACAGATTATTTCTATCACAAATACAAATAAAGTTACAAATCTTTTAAAGTGCACTCGGACTCTATGGGCACCCTGTATATACAAAAGTATACTCAGTTATAATCTGAGGAAAAAAAAAAACAATATCTAAACTTATTTATAAATGGAACTTTGTCTCTGTGTGTGTGATTTTCTTGAAAATTTACACAGTTGTACTATAAGCGTCTGCGAGTGTTCTTAGCTAGGTTTTGTGTCGAGATACCCCGATAAATATCGAAAATCGAAAAAATCGGGTTATAGAAGGAGTGGTCCGATTTTAATCAAATTTGATACACTCATAGACAAAGACATAAGAAACGATATTCAGAAGTTTCAAGGTTGCAGTTCTTACAATAGTGCAGAAAATCGATAATATATATATAAAAGCTTTCAACGCCGGTCTATACTGCTGGTGGTTAAATGAAAAAAAAATTTAAAAAGTAAAGTATATTTTTTTAAGTTCGCGTTTCATCCTGTGATGGACTTTATCAAAGCAAAGATATGAAAAAAAAAAAATTATTCTGAATAAAGTTTCTGTTGAGGGATCTCCCCTTTGTATATGATAATGGACTCGACTGGAGTATACATATATTCCTGCCATAGAGATCCGTTAGAGTTATCAAAGAGTACCGGAACTGATACGTAAGTTACCGAGAGATATCGAAACTACCCAGATATTACAGCGTCAGAAGTCAGAATAGCTCTGAGCTCCACTCAGCTAGAATAATCTACACAGATATACTATTTCCAACGACTTCACTTGTATATATTTATTACTTACTAATAGTATTCCTGGATTTACTAACCTCCGTTCAAGTTTGTATATTACGTTCAATATAACCTATTTTCTATCTCAATATCTGTTTTTGTTGTTCATTATTTTGTGCAGTACCTCACCCGGAATCTACAACAGTATCAATAAACAAAAATTGTTAGTTACTAAAAAAATCGCTGATAAATTCAGAAGACAAACTGAAATTATTAAACATTTTCAAAACATCATAGTTCATATTTGAAGAGAATGTTATTTTTCATGTGCTGTTTATTGTTATGTTATGAGATGTTAAAATGACGGAAATTTTGACTAATAGGAACAATACTTTTCCCCCAAAATATACACCAAAATACATTGTTTAAATGTTTGCTTAAATTAAACAATTAAAAGCTAAATTTTTTGCTTGTTTGTTAAAAAACTGCATTTTCTAATTAAAGGTAAATGTTTCGCTAATATATTTCACTTAAAGTCAGTCGGTTAAGTGCCATTCGTGATACACGCTTTGGGCGATCATGTCTCGAAAGAGACATGACTGACTGTGTAGAAGATTATCTCGCAGTAGGTTGCCATTGCTTTCTGCGGTAGGCTGGTTGCCAGCCAAGGCTACAGAACCCAATCTGTCCTGTTATTTGACTCATATCTAGAAGGAGAAGAGATGTATTATATTATAACGTAGTAATTAGTGGGGGATAAGTTTATTACTTCATAACAATAGAAAACCGATCCCCCATTTATGACCAGTAGAAGCCTTAATCATGATTCCAACTATTATATTTAGTCAGTCAGGTAAGTGCCATACGCTTTGGCTATCATGTCCCGAAAGAGACATGAATGATTGAGCTGAAGATTATCACGCAGTAGGTTGCCATTGCTTTCTGTGGTAGACTGGTCGCCGGCCATGGCTATAGAACCCACTCTTTCCTATTATTTAACCCATGATTGGAGGGAAGAGACGGACTAATAACTTTCCCAAGGGTATTTGTGTGTAAGTGAATGAAAGAAGTTCAACTGGAAGTCGAACTCGGCACTCCGATTTGTCATTCCGAGTCAATATCCACTGCACCACAACGCACATCACTTAAAGCAACAGTATTTTTTAAAACCTTTTCAGATTTTGACAGAAGTGTATACAACAAACATAAAAAAATCCAAAGAAAATTAAAGCCAGTGAGCACCGTTTGTGAGAAAAAGTATACGATGACATAATTTACTTCGTAAAATTTGTTTTTTTTTATATATATATATATAATCATATCACCCCCAAGCAAGGCATTTTACTGCCACTGTTTTGCAGGAGGTTACATTGGAGGAAAGTTATGAGAAAGAGTGACAGGTTATAGGGGTTGTCAGGAAATGGATAAGAGAAGGATGAGAATACTGATGAGAGTGAGTGGATGGAGAATAGAGCATGAGAGAAGGGTGACTATGGCCATAAAGTGAGGGATCAGTTTATATATTGATTGCGATGCAGAATTGATCCCCCACTTTATAACCACATTATAAGAGTATAGAATTTTTTTTTATAATCATATCGCCCCAAGCAAGGTATTTTACTGCCACTGTTTTGCAGAGGGGTTACATAGGAGGAAAGTTATGAGAAAGAGTGACAAGTTATAGGGGGTGTAAGGGTGTGGATAAGAGAAGGATGAGAATATTCGTGAGAGTAGAGTGGCCGGAGAAAGAAGCATGAGAGAGAAGATGCAGGTTAGTGAGATAAGAGATGATTATTAAATTCTTGGAGATTTTAGCAAGTAAATGGAAGGGAATTCCACAGGCGGAAGTTAGTGAAAAGAAGCTGCTGGAGTTAGAATTTGGGTTTGAATTTTATTGGTTTCACAATAAAAGTGTGGGACCTAGTTGCTAATTTTGTGACTCAAGTAAATTCATACATAGGGGGCACCAGTGAGCTAAGTTCATCGAAGCAGAAGCCGTGAAAGTATTTGTAGAAGAGACAAAGGGAAGCCAGATTGCGCCGCTGAGAAAGTGACTGTAAGTCGATCCCGACTGCTAAGTCCCGACTGCTAAGTCGAGATCGATCACATTACAAATCGGGTATCGAAACGGTAGGGTGTACTGCTTGGTATTTGCAATGGAAGCTCCAATACAAATATTTCCGAGTGTGCGGGTGTCAATCTGAGAAGAGTGCAGAGGATCACAAAGGTAGGGTAACTCAAGAAATTCTCTCTGATCGTTCTGATAGGAAAAGAGCTTCCGAATTTGTTGGTGAAGGCCTCAGACTTAATACAAAAGCCTACATCAAGTGCCTCAAGGATGTCGTGCTACACTGGATGAAGAGAGTGGCTGCTGGATGATCCTATGTCAGACAACATGACTCTGCACCAAGCCAGACAAGCAGGAAAACCTAGTCATGGCTGTCAGAGAATTTCTGCGACAACTTCAACTCTTACATCTGGACACCTAACTCTCCAGATTGCAACCGATTGATTTTCACAGGGGTATATATATATATATATATATATATATATTGCACAGGGGTATATATATATATATATATATATATATATATATATATATGCACAGGGGTATATATATATATATATATATATATATATATATATATATATATATATATATATATATATAACCCTGTACAAATTGAATTAATATATATATATACAATGTGTGGACCCAGTTGAGTAGACCAATAAATCTTTTTATAACGGCAAGGATGAACTAAAAGCAAACATTATGGCAGTATTCACCAATTTAATCAAGGAGACTGTCCAGAAGAGCTGCAGGAGATTCCTAATTCGCCAATGGTGTTTTATTGATTAAATCTACTCTTTAGTATTTCAAATTATTTTTGTGTATCTTTTGGTAAATTTATGTGTTAAAATGAAAATGTTATTTTCATTTTCGCGTAATTTAGACAGCAATTCATCCATGGCGCTCTTCGTGAAAATTAATTGAAACAACGGATTTAGTTTCTTTTCTTTCACCATACGCTCAGTTTTGACAGCATGTAATCGATTTCTATTTTTCCATCAGGTTAGGTCATTTGCAGTGGTGTGCAAATGACCCAACCTGAGGAATATATTTTTGGGGGTATAATGAAATTTGTTTCGCTTTGAAAAATATTGCGTCAACCGGGATTGCATCACGGGCAGACATTATTCTCTCGACTGTCGATTAGTTGTTCTAGTGATATTGTCTGCGGTGGACGTTACTCCAAGGAAGCGTACGACAATTGCAACACTACACGAACACATTGGAAAGTCTTACAAGAAAATCGCGGATATTGTTGCTGTCAGCCTTTCAACTGTCAGTCGTGTCATTAAGGCGAAGAAACAAAATGGATCCATCAGGCCAAAACATGCAGTCGGAGAAGAAAAACAAGGCCAAGAGACGATGTATACGTGATCAAAAAAAAATGTAAAAGATCCTTGGAAGACATTATTCGTTTTCTTTTGATTAATATTCGTAAGAATCTATCTATCTATCTATCTATCTATCTATCTATCTATCTATCTCAATGTGTTCATATCTATCTATCTATCTATCTATCTATCTATCTATCTATCTATCTATCTATCTCAGTCCATTCTTATCTATCTATCTATCTATCTATCTATCTATCTATCTATCTATCTATCTATCTATCTCAGTCAAAATGTAAAGAAAAAAGTGGTCGGAAGAAAAAAACAACGCCAAGAAACGACGTATATGTTATCAGGGAAAGTGTAAATGATCATAGGCATAGGAACACATTATTCGTTTTGTTTCAATTAAGTTACACAAGAGACTATCTATCTATCTATCTATCTATCTATCTATCTATCTATCTATCTATCTATCAGAAAAAAGGTAAAGGAAAACAAACGCTAAGAGACGACGTATACGTGATCAGGGTAAGTGTGAAAGATCTTAGAATGACATTAGATTTGTTTCAATCATTTTACTCAGGGTTATATATATATATATATATATATATATATATATACACCCCTGTGCAAATTAATTGAGTTAATATATATATATATATATATATATATACAATTTGCACAGTGTTCTATATATATATATATATATATATATATATATATATATATATAACCACGTGCAAATTGAATTGATACACTCACACACACACACAAACACACACACACACACACACACACACACACATATATATATATATATATATATATATATATATATATTAAACCCTGCGCAAATTAACTAAAACAAATCTAATGTCATTCTAAGATCTTTCACAGTTACGCTGATCGCGTATACGTCGTCTCTTAGAGTTGTTTTATTGTTCCGACCGAATTTTCCTTGATGCTTATATATATATATATATATATATATATATATATATATATATATTATTTTATTGCTACTGATTTGTTTCACTCGCGACACGATATTTAAAGGAAACAAATTCTCATTCAAGCCAAACGCTCGTGGCTATTCTTTAATGAAATGTCTCAATGGAAGTGCGCCATGAGAAGGTTACATTAGCACTAAAATTACGACTACATTAACCCTTTGCATCGTGGATCAACCGGCAACACCCGTAAGTGTTCCTTACTTTCATAATGAAAGCGGAAAGACGGTGGCAAATAAAGAGATGACATTTTTAAGTGTTTTAATGATATTAAACCATCCACGCGCAGTTCTAATTAGATGTAACGTTATCCCGTCGAGTTCGAAAACACTTTGCTACTTAATGGTCGCTCATTTAATTTAAGCTTACGTTAACAAAAGGATATCAATGGGAATAATTTAAATTGATATTTAGGAGTGATTTTACAAACATCTTTAATAGAAACTTTTCCTTAAATGGCAACAGATTGATGTCTACACACCGACCGGAACCCAAGCCGACTGTTTTAATAACAACTGTTTTCTAAAATGAACCTCTGTTCTCTCAAGGTCATAAAAGAGTAATTTGTTAAATTTGTTACTTACTATTGAGTATTGGATGCTCGCTGTGGTGCAGTGGCTATCGGCATGGAATGAGATATTGGAGAACCGAGTTCGAATTCGACTTGAATCTTTGCATTCTCTTACGTGCAAATACCCTTGCGCGTCAGCTATGGGTCAAATAACAGGACAGATTGTGTTCTATAGCTTTAGTTTAGCAACCAGTCTACTGCAGAAAGTAAAGGCAATCTACTGCGGGAATGTTTTCTCCCCAGTCAATCATGTCTCGAAAGAGACGTGATCACCCAAAAATGTATCATGTATTCTCTCGACTGTCGATTCGTTGTTCTAGTGATATTGTCTGCGGTGAACGTTACTCCAAGGAAGCGTACGACAATTGCAACGCTACACGAACACACTGGAAAGTCTTACAAGAAAATCGCGGATATTGTTGCTGTCAGCCTTTCAACTGTCAGTCGTGTCATTAAGGCGAAGAAACAAAATGGATCCATCAGGCCAAAACATACAGTCGGAGAAAAAAAACAAGATCAAGAGACGATGTATACGTGATCAAAAAAAAAAATTTAAAGATCCTTGGAAGACATTATTCGTTTTCTTTTGATTAATATTCGTAAGGATCTATCTATCTATCGAACTGACTGGTCATTGATTAGAACAAAGTGTTTCGATATTTTATGTGCGTTAGATGGCACTAGGAGAGTTTTGTATGAAACTGTATAATCATCTGCAAAGTCAATATCAGTCTACTTTTTTTTTTGCAAGATAATTATGCAGATGATATCACTGTAAGTATAATTGCCAAAGATAACTTTCTCCTACATTATGCTGTCAAACAATGTGCCAGTGCCTCTAAAGCGGAATTGATAGGCTTCAATCAGTAAGAGTCAGTACAAACCGTTACAGGTGTCTCAATAACATTTCTCAACTCATTTAGAAACCTAAGAAATCTACCATCCGCCCGTGTATTGAATATTGCTGCCATATCTGGTCGGGTGCCCCTGCTACTCTCCTTGGGCTTCTTGACAAAATACAAAGGAGAATCTGTAACGTGGTTGATACTGACTTGGCAGACCGGCTGCAGCCGCTCTCACACCGGCGTGATGTAGCTTCCCTGTGCCTCTTCTACAAGTACTTTCATGGCTTCTGCTCCGATGAACTTAGATCACTGGTGCCGCCCAATCACGAATTTACACGAGATACTAGATTAGCAACTAGGTCCCACCCTTTTACAGTTAAACAAATAAGATGTAACCGTAAATTCTACTCCAACAGCTTCTTTTCTCGCGCTTCCCGCCTGTGGAACTCCCTTCCACAAGTCTGCTTTCCCGACAGTTACAATCTCCAGGTGTTTAAATGTAGGGTCAATAGACACCTCCTATCACACTAACTCCCAACTATTCTCACAACACTCTCATCTACCCAACCCTCATTCTCGGTATCCTCACCCGCCTATCACCCACCCTCTGTTATTTCCTATATTTAACCAGCCTTTCTCCACTCTACGTAGCCCCCTGCACAGTAGTGGCAGTGACATGCCTTGCTCGGGGTGAAACGCTTATAAAAAAAAAAAAAAAAAAAAGAAGGGATATAAATCCGACTGAAAAGGGTGTAGAAATACGCATAGTTAAAGCCTGGACCGCCTTAAATAAAATGGACGTAATCTAGTAATCTTTGACGTTGCGCCCCGTCGCAACCATTCGCATCCAGAATAGATATTTGTCAATAAAATTTTTGCTGGTCAAGGGAATATATTTCACTACATTTATACGTCGAATCAAAAAGATATGGTTGAAATTTCTTGGGCACATAATGAAGAAAAGAGGGCTTGAAAAATATGACATTTACAGGACATACTGATGGCAGAAGAGTCAGAGAAAATCAGCGCATAAAATACCTGACGAACTTGCGGAAATGATTGACCGAATAGGGAATAGCATAGGTAACAAAACGAGAGCTACAAATGACTGAATATTGTGGAGAGCCGTAATCTCTTACGTCTTAAAAGAATACCGTGCGTAGAATATTTTAGAATTGAACACTTTCTTTGCTTTCAGAGGCTTTTCTTTAATGTGTCTTATCACTATACTAGCAGTATAGCCCGGCGTTGCTCGGGTGTAATGAAAGCTTTAAAACTAATCCATGGTCCTGGAGCTCAGACTCAACCTAAAGAATATTTGAAATAATAAAATAATTGCGACAATTTACCTATCGCACCTAGTACATATATATATATATATATATATATATATATATATATATATATATATATATATAAGCTGTATAGCCCGGCGTTGCTCGGGTGTAATGAAAGCTTTAAAACTAATCCATGGTCCTGGAACTCTGACTCAGCCGAAAGAATATTTGTGTGAAGTTTGGTGAGAATCGGATAAAAATTATGGATTTGTATAAAGGACATACAGTCAGATAAACAGACACACACACAAACATCTTGCCTTTTATATATATTATCGATTTTCTGCACTATTCTAAGTAATGCCACCTTGAAACTTCTGAAGATCGTTTCTTATGTCTTTGTCTATGAGTGTATCAAATTTGATTAAAATCGGACCACTCCTTCTATAACCCGAATTTTTCGATTATCGATTTTCGTTATTTATCGGGGGTACCTCGACACAAAACTTAGCTAAGAACACTCGCAGACGCTTATAGTAGAAATGTGTTAATTTTCAAGAAAATCGGTTCAGCCGTTTCGAAGTCTATAGGTAACGGACACACACACACACACACACACACACTGACACATACACACACACAGTTCCATTTATGAATAAGTTCCATTTATAAATAAGTTTACATGAAGCTAAACCACCGGTTCTCGTCTGATCACTGAAAATATCATCGTCGGATTTGTTACCTCCCAGCTATGTGTTAAATAGTAGGACTTGCATCTAAAAATCACGAAAGAATTGTTAAGATAATATTCACTCTCAAAAAATAAGAAACTTATTTTTACAGTGCAAAAATGTTAGTTGGTTGGTTTGTTTTTATGACATATCAACCTCGGCGAGTCATTTATTGCCAACTAAATTTTATTTATTTATGGTAATACCTTTTTCTTTCAACAATTTATTGTTTTATATATATATATAAGTTTTTTGTGTCTAGTAATACTTTTTTTTTTCGAGTATCAAGTTTTATTGGGATTTGTTTTTAAGGGCAGTGTCCCCAAGTCTTACCCTGTTATTTAACCCATAACTGGAGGGAAGGGACAGATTACTACCTTTCCCAAGAGTACCAGTGCTAAAGTGAATGCAGGTTATTCAACTGGAATTCGAACTTGGCTCACCGATTTCTCTTTCCGAGCCGATATCCACTGCACCACAACGCACATCCGTCACTAAACGCTTACAGCATCTGCTATTCCCAAAGCGGTCACCTATACAAGTACTGACCAGGCTCAACGTTGCTTAAGTTCGGTGATCGAGCGATAACCCGTATATTCAACGTGATATGGCTGTAAGCCGAGTAAAACTGTGTTGCATTTTGAAATGACCTATTAGCGGTTGATAAATCGTATATAACAAACGAAATTTGGATAAACAGAATTCTTACCAATCATTAGACGAAAGTGGCCGATGGATATGATAAGGACAGAAAAATATATTTCACATTTGAAGACGGTTCGTATTTTCATCATTTCACAGTATTCATTTACGCTACTAAGACACAAGGTCTTACTCATTATAATTTTTTTTTAATCATATCACATCGAGCAAGGCAGTAACGCCACTGATGTGCAGGGGGCTACGTAAGAGTGAAAAGATTAGAAAAGAGAAAGCCGGAAACCACATCCTAAACAAGGAACAAGGGATGAGCCTCTACACCTGTTCAATAGACGAGGGTGGAGTGTGAACCGGGCGAATAAAAAAAAGTAAATATTAAGTAGCGAGAACAAAAGAAGAGTAATCAAGAAAACAGTAGATAACGGAGGGAAGCTACATTACGGCGTTGGGAAAGTGAAACCGAGATGCCAGGTCAGTACCAATAATATTGATGATTCCATTTTGGATTTTACCAATAATTTATAGCCTTAATTGATAAGATAATATTAATGCCAGAATCTATCTTACAGATTTAAAAGTTAACAATTCAACCATGTATTGATTATTGTTGTCACATCTGGTCTGGTCTGGTGTTTTCTTATAATCATATCGCACCAAGCAAGGCAGCTTACCGCTACTGTTGTGCAGGGGTTTCATAGGAGGAATGTTATGAGAAAGTGACAAGTTACAGAGGGTGTCAGGGAGAATACTGATGGGATTGGAGTGGATAGAGAAAGGTGCACGAGAGAAAGGATGCAGGTTACTGAGATGACTATTGACTTTACATTTGAATTCTTGGCGATTATATCTGTCGGGGAAGCAAGTAAACGGAAGGGAATTCCACAGGCTGGAAGTGCGAGAAAACAAGCTGATGGACTAGAAGTTGCGTTTACATTTTACTGGTTTCACAGTCAAATGGTGGGACCTAGTTGCTAAATTTGTGGCTTGAGTAAATTCATATATAGGGGGGCACCAGTGAGCTAAGTTCATAGGAGCAGAAACCGTGAAAGTATTTGTAAAAGACACACAGGGAAGCCACATATGCTGATGGAGGGAGACAAGAAACAGGCCCGTTGCCAGATTTTGCAAAAGAGGAGTAGACATCATCTTAATTTTCTCGCATTTTCGTATCACGACGGGATTGAGAATCAAATTTCGTGAACTATCAGTGAGCTAAGTTCATAGGAGCAGAAGCCGTGAAAGTATTTGTAGAAGAGACACAGGGAAGCCACATTGCACCGGTGAGAAAGTGATTGTATCCGAGCTGGATCGGGATCGATCACATTATAGATTTTCCGTTGGGTTTTAACAAGGACCCCTAGATGGATAGCAATAGCACTCGACCAGATATGGCAACAGTATTTAATACAAGGAGGAACTGCGCTGTTATTGGATCTAACCTGGCATCACGATTTCAGTAATTTTTCTATCACCGTAAGTTTGCCTCTGTGTTTTTTCTACAAATATTTTCAGAATAATTGCTCTAAACTAAAACGATACGAAAAAAGTTTTACTTTTCTGTCATTGAAGCGGCTGTTCACACATAACAAGAAGCCGTTCGACGTCCCGCGGGCTCAACTCGTAAGGCATTTCTAATTTTTTTTTTTTTTTTTTTTTTTTTTTTTTTTTTTTAATCATTTCACCCCGAGCAAGGCAGAAACGCCACTGAAGTGCAGGGGGTTACATAAGTGTAAAAAGATTAATTAGAAAAGAGTGAGGAGTACAAGCTAGTTAGAAAGGAACAATAGAAAGCTGAGAAAGCAGGTGCAATGACAGGTACATGGGCGGAGAGAAAGGGAAGGTTATACAGGGGAGGGGAGAGAGCTAGAGGCCAGTGGTTAGTAGGTGAGTATTAACTTTGCTTTTAAATTTCTGGAGGTCGTAGCCGTCAGGAAAGCAAGAATACGGGAGTGTGTTCCACAGGCGGGAAGTGCGAGAGAGGAAGCTGCAGGAGTAGAATTTTCGTCTGCGTTTGGCTAACCTGACTGTGAATGGGTGGGACCCAGTTGCCAGTCTGGTTGCACGGGTAAACACCAGTTGAGGAGGCATCAGTGACTTAAGCTCATCCGAGCAGAAGCCATGAAAGTATTTATAGAAGAGACAGAGGGAGGCCACATTTCGACGATTGCTTTAAAAACGTTGCGTATGATCAACTCCTAATGATTCTACAAGTTCAGCTTTCGCCTGACACGAGTCTTCATTAAAGTTATGACTCTAATTCTTCGTCTTTAAATTTTTTCGCTGAACCCGGGCGTTCTTTATCTTCCACATCGAAATCATTATTTTTGAAGCATTTAAACCCATCTCTGCATGTTGTTTCCGTAAAAACAACAAAAATTCTGAGTACTTCAGATGCAGATTTCTTTTGAATAAAGTAGCGCTGTAAATTACTCCCACGATCTTCTACCTAAAGAGTTATCGTAGTGTACGCACTTTTCATCGCCAGTCACGATACGATGCAAAAAGCTTTCCCGTTCTTCAGGCAGCTGTTCAGACGTGACAAGATGCCGTTCGACGTCTCTCGGCTTCAGCTCGTACGAAACTTAATGTCCTTGCTTTTGAATATTTCTTAATTCTTTAAACCGTTTCGAAGTAGTTGTGTAATCAACTCCTAATGATTCTGCAAGTTCAGCTTGCGCCTGACACGAGTCTTGATGAAGTAAGGCCTTCAATTATTCGTCTTCAAGCTCTTTTCGGTGCTCGTCGCTATGGTACCTCGACTTTTTAAAAGACTGGCGACAAGTTCTCACTGATTCTATGTTATCATTTTTTTCTCTAGCACTTCTCGCTTATGGAACTCCTTCGGCTATTTGCGGTCAACTTTGATCTTCCAAAATATGAATCTGGTCAGGCTGTTCATCTCAGGGTTCCCGAAAGGAGAATCTGTAATGTGATCGGTCCAGACCACGCAGCTCGACTCCAGCCACTTTCTCAGCAGTGGGCTGTGGCTTCCCTCTGCCTCTTCTACAAATATTTTATGGCTTCTACTCCGACGAACTTAAGTCACTGGTGCCCCTTTTACAAAAATTTACTCTAGCAACCAGACTGGTAACAAGGCCCCAGTTAAATCTACCAAATGCATCCGACACTTCTACTCCAACAGCTTCTTTTCTCGTACTTCTCGCTTTTTAAACTCCCTTCCGTATACTTGCTTTCCTTACGGCTACAACCTCCAGAAACTTAAATGCAATGTCAATTCCCACTTCTTATCCACTTAACTCCAGCCCTTTCTACATCACCCCGTGTACCTTGTTCTTTTCCTTTCTCCCTACCTTCATAACTGTCTTCACACCTGTGTTCCCATCCTTCTCTTACCCTTTCTCTTTCACCCCCTGTAGCTGGTTTGTCTTTCTCTTCACTCTTTCTACATCACCCCGTGTACCTTGGTCTTTTCCTTTCTCCCTACCTTCGTAACTGTCTTCAGACCTGCGTTCACATCCTTCTCTTACCCTTTCTCTTTCACCCCCTGTAGCTGGTTTGTCTTTCTCTTCACTCTTTCTACATCACCCCGTGTACCTTGGTCTTTTCCTTTCTCCCTACCTTCGTAACTGTCTTCAGACCTGCGTTCACATCCTTCTCTTACCCTTTCTCTTTCACCCCCTGTAGCTGGTTTGTCTTTCTCTTCACTCTTTCTACATCACCCCGTGTACCTTGGTCTTTTCTTTTCTCCCTACCTTCGTAACTGTCTTCAGACCTGCGTTCACATCCTTCTCCTACCCTTTCTCTTTCACCCCTTGTAGCTGGTTCGTCTTTCTCTTCACTCTTTCTACATCACCACGTGTATCTTTTTCTTTTCCTTTCTCCCTACCTTCGTAACTGTCTTCAGACCTGCGTTCACATCCTTCCCTTACCCTTTCTCTTTCACCCCCTGTAGCTGGTTCGTCATTCTCTTCACTCTTTCTACATCACCACGTGTATCTTTTTCTTTTCCTTTCTCCCTACCTTCGTAACTGTCATCAGACCTGCGTTCACATCCTTCTCTTACCCTTTCTCTTTCACCCCCTGTAGCTGGTTCGTCTTTCTCTTCACTCTTTCTACATCACCACGTCTATCTTGTTCTTTTCCTTTCTGTCTACCTTCGCAACTGTCTTCAGACCTGCGTGCCTATCCTTCTCTTACCCTTTCTCTTTCACCCCTTGTAGCTGGTTCGTCTTTTCTTCACTCTCCTCTTCTCTAAACTTTTACTCTCTTATGTAGTCCCATGCGCATCAGTGGCGGTACCGCCTTGCTTGGTGTGAAGATGAAAAAAATCCAATGTCAATGGTCAACTCTTTTTTTTTTAATCATATCACACCGGGCAAGGCGGTAAGGCCACTGGTGTGCAGGGGGCTACGTAAGATTGAAAAGATTGGAAAAGAGAAAACCGGAAACCACATCCTAAACAGGGAACTACACCTACAAGGGATGAGCCTCTACACCTGTTCAATAGACGTGGGTGGAGTGTGAACCGGGCGATAGTTCAGTCTATCTACTCCAATTGAAAAAAAAAATAAACAAAAAAGGAAAAGTGAAAAGATGAGAAAAGAGGAAACCGGAAACCACATCCTAAACAAGGAACTACACCTGTGCAATAGACGTGGGTGGAGTGTGAACCGGGCGATAGTTCAGTCTATCTACTCCAATTGAAAAAAAAAAAAAAAAAAAAGGAAAAGTAAAAAGATTGGAAAAGAGAAATCCGGAAACCACATGCTAAACAGGGAACAAGGGATGAGCCTCTATACCTGTTCAATAGACATGGGTGGAGACTGA
The DNA here is from genome assembly GCA_037127315.1 of Ascarosepion bandense. Lineage (NCBI taxonomy): Eukaryota > Metazoa > Mollusca > Cephalopoda > Sepiida > Sepiidae > Ascarosepion > Ascarosepion bandense. The sequence continues at coordinate 2,105,762 of JBBBDQ010001462.1, read as the reverse complement.
ACCGGGCGATAGTTCAGTCTATCTACTCCAATTGAAAAAAACAAAAAAAAAACAAAAAGGAAAAGTGAAAAAGATTGGAAAAGAGCAAGCCGGAAACCACATCCTAAACAGGGAACAAGGGATGAGCCTCTACACCTGTTCAATAGACGTGGGTGGATCTTTCCTCAAATCTCGTTAATTTATTGTCATCTTCCTTTGTAACGTTCGTTCTCAAGATACTTTCGCATTCAGTAACCACCTATATCTCAGTGGATTTAAAAAACATATATCTGTTTAACAGTTTTTTCAATGTCTCGCTTTCTTTTCAGTGACTTTACATCTCCAAAACTAAACTGCTCTCCTTTAATCACCATAGAGAGCGTTTTATATATATATATATAATTCTGTATTTGGGCAGCAACCTCTCTTGATACTCGTCGTTAATCAAACTGGCTTTCCCTAACGATCCGTTTAGGAGAAACCTAGGTAGGTTCGTCTAGCTTATTATGTGGTATTTAGTTCGCTCCACCTTTGTATTGAGCGCTGTCTGTTAGATGGTTACTCGTGGTGGTTTTTTTTCTTTGGGCTTCGTGCTGATTTCGGTCCGAACACTTCTGACTGACTTTCATGCCCTAAGCTCTTTCTTTATTTACAACCATTTTTTTTTCCTTCATTCGATAGTTCTCGAGACGAGTATAATTATAATCACGTTTATATATATATATATATATATATGCAAGATTAAATAAATTGCAAACATTATGTCTGCTTATTTTAAATAAAATCCGGATAGTCTTTTGCGTATTATAATTGAAATATGTCAGAAATGAGCTGTAACACTGACAGATTTCTGACATCTTTCAATTATAATACGCGAAAGATTATCCGTGAGTTTGAACGGATTTTATTAAAAAATAAGCAGACATAATGTTTGCAATTTATTTAATCTGACATGTCTAAAATAAAATTTGGTGCATAAATAAACAAATACATATATATATATATATATATATATATATATATATATATATATATATTTATATAGTATTGTAATAGTTGTTACAATGGTTTATAAATTCATAGTATCACTACAAAAATATAACGCTCTACGTTTGTATCGAGCACTCTTTATAAAAGTAAATGCCTGAACAGCAGGTTAAAAAACCTACGAGTTCCACAACTTTGTTACAATATGCGCCGATGGCTTAGTGAGTAGAGACTCCGACTGACACCAAATCGGTCAAGTTTTCAATCCCAGCAAGTGGATATGTCTAGCCACACTGATGAGCGATGATACAGCGAAACAGGCTTGTATGTGGATGACTAATATATATATATATATATATATATATACGAAATTTTACCCAAAAGACAGATGACCAGCCTGTAGCACAGTGGTTTGTGAATTCAAAACCAGCGTTAAACGTTATGAGCTCCGTCAGTCTACCTTGAGAATTCAGAGTTATATTTATCCTAGACTGGTTGATAACCACGGCTAGCAAACCCCAGTCTGTAATCTAAATTCTACCCCTACCTAGAGAGAGTGAGAGAGAAAAAGATGGATTCATGCCTTTATTTATGGGAAAGGGACAGTAACGAAATCGACTAGGATTTTAATTCTGCTCCTGGATCGACTTGCTTGCCCATCCATCGCTCGTGTATAAGTCGACATTTTTTTTTCCGTGAAAAATATGATCTTGAGAGCACGTCTTATGCGGAAAGCTATTTGGTAGTTTCATATAGCAGATTGTTAATCAGTTCCATATTATGACAGGAAAACCTTTAAAATGAAAAAAAAGATTAATATACGTTTAATAAAAGGTTGTTTACGAGAAGACCATGTCAAGGCTCGCAGTGATATCTGTTTCAACAAAATGACTGTTCTTTATAAAGGCAATACTTTCAAATTAGTACTAATTACTTTGTCTGCATTTCAGCTTCCTTTCCATAATTGATAAATAGACCCGCGAAAAGAGAAACCTCCTATCAACGAACGAATTATATTTTAACGGTTATCAGACCGAGAAACGAAATCTCTGGACCGTGTTCGAATTCGTACAGGATTTTACTGTTGCATATGTTAAAATTGAAGATGATTGGTGGGGTATTTTTCCCTAATTAGATGTTTTATTTGCTTTCAATGAAATCAAGTTTTTTTTTTCGTCCTTCCTTGTCAGTCCCCAAGAAGCGCAATAATATTCCAATATTGGTTTTGATATCGTCATTTATGCTATCACCAGATGAACATTGAAATAAAAGATAGTGGCTCGGGTTGAAGAAGCGAAGAACCGAGTTCAAATTCCCACTTTGTTCGTTACATTGACTCTCGGGGAAGGGATCAATCCCACTCTTCTACCATAGCTAGGAGTATATAGCAAGACAGACTGGGTCTTATAGCCTTGGCTGGCAATCGGTCTAGAGGAATGACAACTTTGAAATCCAAAACTCCAACTATGCATGAAATAGATTCACTTAGGTGCGTTGTGTTGCTGTGGAAATCGACTCAGAACAAGAAATCGGGAAGCTGAGTTCGAATTCCAGCTGAATTCATTGCATTCATTAACACACAAAGACCCTTAAGAAAGGCATTAATCCGCCTCTTCCCTCCAATTATGGGTAAAATAACAGATTGGTTTCTATAGCCTTAGTCGGCAACCAGTCTACCGCAGAAAGTAATGGCAACCTACTGCGGGAAAATGTTCTGTCAATATCATGTCTCTTTCGAGACATGATCGCCCAAGTGTCTATCACGTATGGCACTTAACTGACTGACCCGCAATTGGAAAAGCGTGGTGAGTACAGCGATACCTCTGAAAATATGGTCAATCAGAAAGGGGTTCCTCCGATAGGCTCTGGGTTCGGATTTGGATACTGGATTTTGGATTTTACTACCTTGTTGGGTTACTAAGTTGGCATTTATCATATGACATTAGGGTTGAGAATACTTCTCTATTTTTAATCAAGTTCATCCCAAGCAAGACAGTAAAGCTCACAAAAAACAAGGGGTTACTGGGTGTGGATTTAATAGAAAACAGAACCACAACTAAGGAGCGAGAACAAATGATGAATAATCAGGAGCATAATAGATGGTGGTTCGGCGATTTTTCCAGGAGAAAGGATTTTATGTTATAAAAGTTGTACTCGGAACGAGAAACCGGGGAGCCGAGTTCGAATTCCAGTTGAATCTATTGTATTCACTTACACGCAAATACCCTTGGGAAAGGTATTAATCCGTCTCTTCCTTCCAGTTATGGGTTAAATAACAGGGCAGATTGGGTTCTATAGCCTTGGTCGGCAACCAGTCTACCGCTGAAAGCAATGGCAACCTACGGCGGGATAATCTTCTGCCCGGGTCAGTCATGTCTCTTTCGAGACATGATCGCCCAAGCGTGTGTCACGTATGGCACTTAACTGACTGACGTAATCTATTCAATGAAACAACGTCAAATATTAACACTCACGAGTCAGCCACTCTACTGAATCGGATTATAACGCCAATACTCGGGAAAACATGGTCGCTTTTTATACACGTCGCATTGAATATTTGGAGCCTTCTGATTGGTTAACCCTTCTATTATTGAACTATAATTTGAGTCAGCTCATGGCTCACTCCTCGGCTTAACCCTCACAACAGACCTTAATTTTTTTTCCACCTGAAACAATCCTGCACATATATAAATCTACCATCCGCCCGTGCATTGAATACTTCTGCCATATCTGGTTGGGTGCTCGTGTTATCCACCTAGGTGTCCTTGACAAAATCCAACGGATAATCTGTAATGTGATCGATCCCGACTTGGCAACAATCACTTTCTCAACGGCGCAATGTGGCTTCCCTGTGTCTCTTCTACAAATACTTTCACGGCTTCTGCTCCGATGAATTTAGCTCACTGGTACACCGTATATATGAATTTTCTCGAGCCACAAGATTAGCAACTAGGTCCTACCCTTTTACTGGGAAATCAATAAAGAGTAAACGCAAATTCTACTCCATCAGCTCCTTTTCTCGCACTTCCCGACTGTGGAATTCCCTTCCATTTACTTGCTTCCCCGATAGCTACAATCTCCAAGAATTTAAATGTAAAGTCATCTCCTATCTCACTAACCTGCATCCTTTCTCTCATGCTTCTTTCTCCGTCCACTCAACTCTCATCAGTAATCTCATCCTTCTCTTACTCACTTCCTGACACCCCCTATAACCTGTCACTCTTTCTAATAACTTTTCTCTTATGTAACCCCCTGCAAAAAAAGTGGCAATAAAATGCCTTGCTTGGGTCGATATGGTTATAAAAAAAAACTAGTATACAAAGCTACCCAAAAACTCCAACAGTAGATGTTTCTAGTTTTTTTAGAACCACAAATCAATTTTTTATTACTGTCCATCTTCACACGAATCATTTTCTCGTCGGTTTAAAGTTGAATTGGCTAGATGTAACTGCAAGTTTTATGCTAACAGTTTCTTTTCTTGCCCGTGGAACTTCCTTCCGGCTGTATACTTTCCAGCCAACTTTAATCTCCAAAATCTCAAATGGAATGTCAATCGATATCTACTGTTCATTTTCTCTTCTTTTGTTCCCTCTTCTTAGTAATGTTTCTGTTTTCTAATTATTTCACCACCAATAACCCCTTCTGTCTTAGTGGCTTTATTGCCTCGCTTGTGGTGAACACGATTAAAAACAAAGAAGAAAGAAAGATATCTCAGCTATAAATGACGTGAATTATATGCCAGCATTTGTCACCTAATGTCTTAAATGTAATGTCTAAAGTCAACATTGTCAACGAGTGAAGCACAGATTTCTACCTCCGGCTGGGGCTGTCACAGATTTTATATGCACGTAGTTTCCTCTGACTGTTTAGTGTGAAAGTGAGTTCCAATCTTATCGCTGCATAATATCACAAAGAGAGGAAAAATTAATCGAAAAAAGCAAGTCACTCCCTGGCCGTTACTTCATCTGTCTAGTGATATTAGTTGACCAGTGTCGAAGGATAAACTGTCGAAAAACAAAATGTCAAACTAAGAAAGTATAAAATGGACAACATGTTACATGTTGCCCATTTTATACTTTAGTTTTAATTTTCTCATCTAAACTTATTTATAAATGGAACTTTGTCTGTGTGTGCGTGTCTGTGTCTCCGCTACCTATAGACTCCGAAACGGCTGAACCAATTTTCTTGAAAATTTACACAGTTGTACTCTAAGCGTCTGCGAGTGCTCTTAGCTAGGTTTTGTGTCGAAATCGGGTTATAGAATGAGTGGTCCGATTTTAATCAAATTTGATACACTCATAGGCAAAGTCATACGAAACGATATTCAGAAGTTTCAAGATTGCAGTTCTTACAATAGTGCAGAAAATCGATAATATATATATATATATATAAAAGGCAAGATGTTTGTGTGTGTGTGTGTCTGTTTATCTGCCTTTATGTCTGTATTTTTTCAGCCCTTTTATTTAGTTTTTTGCTTCGAGTTTGGCTCTAAGTAGGTATAATTGTAGTTCTTAGTCTCAGTCATGATGTTATATATCGCCGTACGACGACAAACAACGAGAACAGGCATATATAAAAATATAAGGTTATATTTTTATTCCTGACGACGAACCCGTGTGGAACAGAGAATGGAAGAGTGAGAGCGCACATAGAATGGGTCGACGGGAGTGTAGTCTTGCCGTTCTCTGCTGGCGAATCCGTGTGTCGAGGTCTTTTTATAGTCTTCTAGAACCGGGACTTTTCCTTCCGGTTTTGCCTCGCCCACGCAACGCCCACGTAATTCCAAGAGACACCTGTTCTGTTTGCCTCCGTAGTCATTTCCGCCGCTGTCGGAAATAAGGTCAAACGACATCCGCTCCAGGCCCCGACAGGATGTATTTCTCAAACACCTGTCTTGTCGTTCGCCGACCCCTTCACCGACGGGAAACACCATCGATTGCATCAACCTTCCTCGGGTGGGGCCAGATTGCTATATTACAATGATACCATTTACTCAGAGGACTTATTTAGCCTTCAAATTTCAGTTTACGACGAAAAAAAAAACTTCTTTGATATCGATACCAGGAAATCAAAATTTGACTTACATCCATTTATTTTTCTTTCAGTCTACAGTTTCGCTTTAACTGGAAACAACTATGGCTTTTTAGTCTTTCGTGCCAACGTCCAAAGAGTCTGAGCTCCAGGACCATGGATTAGTTTTAAAGCTTTCATTACACCCGAGCAACGCCGGGCTATACTGCTAGTAAATAAATAAAAAGATATTTTTGAATCACAATAGTATTTTCTCGTAAATTTTTATACCCGTCATAACAAAGCAAAATGAAATCTGGAAAAATCATCAGATTCTACCTAATAGCATTAAAAATATGCAGTCCTGAATATTTACATGAAGAGGAGAAACACATCGAAAATACTTCTCCAGTAGAAAAAAAGTTTCTCCAGTACCCAATTATATATTCAGTGCGAAACAAAAAGCTTGTAAAATATTCCAAAATAGAAAAACGTCCCCTCCTGACAAACCCAACAAATAAAAAACAATATTATTCTCCCCACTAACTCCATCACAACTACGATTGAAAAGAACTTATTTAAAGACTACATCAAATTTGTCTAAGGTGGGAGGGCTATTAGTGCGCAGGGGCTTACAGCGAGGGAAAATACTGAGTACAATTGTTATTGAAGAAAGGATAAAAGATGAACGAAATTCAAGAAGATAGAATATGGCAACTGACATTGCATTTAAATTCTTGGAAATTGTACCTATCAGGGAAACAAGTAAAAGGAAGGGAGTTCCACAGGCAGGAAATCCGAGAAAAAAAAAACATCTGAGTGGCGGTTATTTTAACTATTTCAACGGTAAAAGGGTGAGACCTAGACGCCAATCTCGTAGCGCGTTTAAATTTACGTGGTCGGGTAACCAAAAAAAAAAATGTTGATCAGAGCAGTTGATATGAAAATATTTGTAGAAAAGACAGAGGGAAGCCGCGTCTCGTTTAGTTTGAACCGCCCCTCCCCACACACACACCGTTTTAGATTCTGGAAATATTTCTTTTTGAGTTTGTATCTTCGGTCTTGTTCATTCACTGGACGAACATTTTTTTTTTACCCCAAACGCGCTGTGAATTTCAATCTGGCCTGATTCTTGATCTTTGTGAAGCTGATTACGGTGTTTGCTGTTTATGTGCCTATATCACGAATGTTTCTCAATTCTTCATCAGATTTTTTAAACCCTTCTTCATCTTCACCAGATTTCTCAAACCCTTCTTCCTCATTGTATGCCGTAGAACTTCCAGCTGTCTCTTCCTGATGTTAAGTATAAGTTTCCTTTTTGTTTTTCTTGCAGCCAAAACCTCGTTGTCGAGGGGATTTCAATTCAAGGGCCAGAATTTTAGACAGGATGTTGGGGTGAAGAGTTCGTTACCAAATGTATCAATTTGAATGTGAATTGCGTGAACGTCTGTCTATTTAAAAAAAACAAAAAACTTTTAAAACTACTTCCACTATTAAATAATGTAAATTTAATTGCAGAAAAAACTGTTTCATGTATAGTGCTTTTCTTATAGCGAGGTACCTTTGATATTGGGATTTAAATAGTATTTTCGTATTTTCAACCAACATATCTCTTAGATGTCCTTGTAAATTATGGGTTAATAATTTTTTTTATTACGCTATTATTATTAGTTAGGTAGCACCACACTGATGAGCTGTGATACAGCGAAACGGGCTTGTATGTGGATGACTAATATATATATATATATATATATATATATATATAGAGAGAGAGAGAGAGAGAGAGAGAGAGAGAGAGGATAAAAAGTGTGAGAGGCCGTGAACGTTTTGTTTAAAGTGTATATTTATTGTTGTTATTATTATACATGTTTTGATATATTAAGTGTTCATAATGGTATCTGTGACGCAACACGTGTTTCGAGTCTAAAGTTGACGCTCTTCAGGCGAATAAATTTGTTGCTTTACGTCTTGAGTTTCCTTTGTTTCAGAGTTTTCCTGTTGAAAATTCGTTTTCGGGGATTATTTTGGTTAAAGTGTTTGTCTATTACATTAAGAAAATATCGGCGGATATTTATATTGGACAACTTGCAAAATGGTGGGTTAAACCCTATTATTTTTCTTTTTCTGCTTTTGGTTACATTTGTTGTTTTGGCTTTCAAAGTTTCTTGGGAGAGTAATTATTTTTTTAAATTAATTTTCTTGAGGGCTTTATTATACAATTATTTGTTCTCATTAAATAATTTTTCCTGGACGATAATCTATTGTTCCTTGTATTTACTGTGTTAGGAACTTTATTAGTTATTGATTAATAATAATATTGATTAATATTAATATTGGTTAAGAGTTCCTGAGTTAGGAAATTAATTAATTCTTGTTTAATTATTTTTGAAAAATATTTTCAAATATTCATAAAATAAATTATCATTAATGGATTTGTAAATTTGTCCAATTTATTTTCATTATAATATTCTATTAAATTCTAACATTGAGTTCTCATCAGATTACAATCCCTCGGCGAATTAACTTTACAAATGACCCAGGATACTGCTTAATGATATATATATATATATATATATATATATATTCAGTTGGATTACTGTGAGTTTGTGACCCTGGGTTTCACGCTTTTACGATCGCAACTGAATATGTCTGATATTAAGCGCTTTCAAATAAGTATCGCGCATATATAATATAATAACAAATTGCATATATATATATATAGTCATCCGGAGACAGATCTGTTTCGCTGTATCACAGCTCATCAGTACTGTTGGACAGCCGATTGGTTTTTCCCCAGGATTGAAACCCGACCAAATTGGCGTCAGTCGGCGATTCTACCTCTGAGCTACGGTAGAAGGAGGTGGACTTTTTAGCGTGTATATGATCATTATACACGCCCAATAGATGAGAGTGTTCTAATTCAATGCTGAATGAACGATGCGTATATATATATTTATATACATTTCACACACACACACACACACACACACACACACACACACACACACACACACATATATATATATATATATATATATATATATATATATATATACTGGAAGTAGATAGACTAAACTATCGCCCGGTTCACACTCCACCCACATCTATTGAACAGGTGAAGAGGCTCATCCCTTGTTTCCTGTTTAGGATGCGATTTCTGGTTTTCTCTTTTCCAATCTTTTCACTTTTTTCTCTCTTTATTTTTTTTTCAATTGGAGTAGATAGACTAAACTATCGCCCAGTTCACACTCCACCCACATCTATTGAACAGGTGAAGAGGCTCATCCCTTGTTTCCTGTTTAGGATGCGGTTTCTGATTTTCTCTTTTCCAATCTTTTCACTTTTTTCTGTCATCATTTTTTTTTTCAATTGGAGTAGATAGACTAAACTATCGCCCGGTTCACACCCCACCCACATCTATTGAACAGGTGAAGAGGCTCATCCCTTGTTTCCTGTTTAGGGTGCGGTATCCGGTTTTCTCTTTTCCAATATTTTCACTTTTTTCTGTCATCATTTTTTTTTCAATTGGAGTAGATAGACTAAACTATCGACCGGTTCACACTCCACCCACATCTATTGAACAGGTGAAGAGGCTCATCCCTTGTTCCTTGTTTAGGATGTGGTCTCCGGCTTTCTCTTTTCCATTCTTTTTACCCTTACGTAGCCCCTTGCGCATCAGTGGCGTTATCGCCTTGCTTGGGGTGATATGATTAAAATATATATATATATATATAGGAAAGAATATTAATAAAAAGTTTTGAATTTAAAAATGTACTTTTTTTGGACAGTATTTGTTTATTTTTATTTTTGTATTTTATATTTCAGACCGCCCTTGGTCCTTCATCAGAAACAAGTGATTTTTAAATTTGAATTAGAAACGTATTTCACGATAGCGTCCGAATATTTTTTTGTGTTTACATCACGTGGTGTGTTTGTTCACAACATGCGGCACGTCCGTAGAGAAAGTCTGTTTGTTTTAGATAAAAATTTCTTGGAATATCTGAAAAAAAATTTTAGCTATTGAAATATTTGTAAAGATTCAACACACCTAAGTCCCTATTTAACCCTAGCTTGTGTGTATTTAATTTTAAAATCCAGTATTTTTCTTTCTTTCTGCGTGTGTATGTAGAACTAAAATTGGAGTCTATTAGTAAACATTTGCAATTTTCTAAAGTCTGATCAGGTTGATTAAAATGGGCTGCAATTGGGGAGTATACATTTTTTTGTCGTATATTTAGTTTGTGATTATTGAACATTCATACATATATATATATATATATATATATATATATATATATATATATATATATGTATGTATGAATGTATAGGGGTGAGAGAGAAAAATGAGAGAAAGAGTGGTTCTATTTTTCTTATATATCTTTATATAGTGGGGAAGATATTACTATGTGTTCTCTGAGAGAAGAAATATTATCGGACTTTACCCTTGTTTTCTTATGAATCGAAACACGACAGAGAAAGAAAAATAGAGCTATGAAATAATAAAAAGGAGATTATTAACAAAGGAGGAATTGCGTAAAATAAAACCAAAGTATTGAAATAAGTTTCTCAGGCCGGTCATAAAAAAAAAAAAAAAAAGCCCGTGGACAAGATGGTCGAAACAATCGTTACTTTCCTTCGATGTCGGTCCCGTTAGCGGAGACTTGGTTCCGAAGTAAATCAGTTCCGCATCGCACGTACGCCGGGCCTCAGTCTCCCGTGCTACAAGTCGGCTCCCACGGATCACTCCTTTCTTATATCAGCCGACGTTCGGGAGATTTTGCTGCAGCTTTGAGTGAATCTACGGGACGCCCTTCATTGTTATGCAGATGAGGGCAGCGCCGAAAATGCACCAGATCGTTCCAGGCACTTCACTGCAGCCTGACTGACTCCTCTGTCCTCACTTGCCACGAAAAGGTACGATCGTCTCTCGCAATAGTCTTACCCGCCAGTCCTTATGCGTCGGCTTTCGAGGGCGCAAGAAATCTTTTTATGATGAAACAGCCACCCGCAAGCTAGAGATAGGTTTAGCTTAGGAATCGTGGTGAAAGTTTTACGTGCTTGCCTAATTGACGACAGCTTTCCTCTAACGATTTCCTGATAAAAAATCCAACCCACGAAGTTTTCGCCAATTAATTGGGTGGAGAAAGGCAAAATACAAGAGTTCGTTATACGAATTTTAAAAATATTCCCATTCTCACAACTGTTTAATGAAGAAAGATATTCTTAGTCATTGCTCGAAAAAAAAGGCTATGTATGAAGATATAAACAAAAAAATAAGATATTAAATTATGAAGACGAACTGGAAAAGAGTGATACAGTTCTTCTTCTTCTTCTATGTGCCCTGTCCCTTCAGGACGTAGGCGATAATGGCTTTCCAAGTCACCCTATCCCTGGTGGCTCTTAGCACGCCTTCACCTATTACACCATGTAACCCTCGTTCCATTATCCACCTGATTAGGTCCTTCAAATATTTTATCCGCTACTTTCCTCTGTCTCTTTTTCTCTCCATCTGGCCTGTTAGTATCAGATTTTCCAAGCCCTCCTTCCTCATTGCATGTCCCAGGAACTTCAGCTGTCTCTTCCTGATGCTCAATATTAATTTTCTTTTAGTTTCACAAGGCACATACAAGAAGATTATAAGCATTAGAAAGTTTTCACCTGTTTCTCTCACGGACAGCGATGTAGCTGTCCGTGAGAGAAACAGGTGAAAACTTTCTAATATAAAAAACTTTCTGGATATAGACATATATCATTCCAGGATATAGACATCGGTTAGTTCTTGTCATTTGACCCAACAAGTTCGAAAAGGCAGCTGATGTCCAAAACGACCTCAAGACTATGTTAACTGGGGCAAAAGATGGCTTGTCAAGTTTAACGTCCCTAAAACTAAACTTCTGTCCGTTAATACTCTGGGAAATACCTCTCTGCCTGATGCTAATCTACAGGAAAAGTGATACGTTCCTCTTCTTAGGCTAACGTTATCAGCCGACATATTGAATCCATTGTTAGTAAGAAATTCAAGTTGACTTATCATAATGGCAAAAAGAAATTTTAGAAATAAAATTCCTTCTGAAAGTTTTGTTTATACAGTTAAAGTGAATTTAAAAATAGAGAGAAATTTTATAAATTTCATATATTTAATCGTGTATATGAAAACTATGGACGTACGTTGTGGTGCAGTGGATATCGGCCCGGACGAGAAATCGGGGAGCCGAGTTCGAATTCCAGTTGAATTCCTGACATTTACTTACGCGCAAATACCTTTGGGAAAAGTATTAATCCGTCTCTTCCCTCCAGTTATGGGTTAAATCACAAGACAGATTGGGTTCTATAGACCTGGTTTTCTTTTCGTTTCCATCATTTGCTTTTCGAAAAACACACAAAATAAAAATTGATTTGTAAAAAAATAATTCACGAATAAAATATAAAGACTTAAACGAAAATAAAATGGAAGACTTACTCAAAACCCAAGAGACAGAGCCAAGTGGAAGTCCATGATCGCCCACGTTTGAAAGGGAACGGCACATCAAGAAGAAGAAAGACAAATGAGTTTTTTGATTATCTGAGGCCTGCATTAATTTCCCCAAGTTAACTGATGGTTTCTGGCACAATTAAGGATGGTGAAGGTTTTATTTCTAACATTTTTATATAGTTTCTTGTAAACAGCTCATCACACATTGTTTTTCTTCTCACTCCCCACCACAGACAAGAATTGAAGACGAGTTAGAACTTCATAGAGATTCAGAGGCATTATGGGATATATAGTAAGCATGGTAAGTAAGACAGTGTTGTTTTGGTGTAAGAAATATTGTGTTATATTCGGGTCAGTGATTGTGGCTTGTGGTGCAGTGGATATCGGCTCGGAACGAGAAATCGGTTCGAATTCCAGTTGAATTCATTGCTTTCACTTACGCGCAAATACCCTTTGGAAAGGTATTAATTCGTCTCTTCCTTCCAGTTATGGGTTAAATAACAGAACAGATTAGGTTATATAGCCTTGGCTGGCAACCAGTCTACTGCAGAAAGTAATGGCAACCTACTGCGGGATAATCTTCTGCCCAGTCAGTCATGTCTCTTTCGAGACATGATCGCCTAAGCGTGTGTCACTTATGGCACTTAACTTACTGACTGATTGTGGCTAGCAAAGTTTAATTATAAGACAGAAGACCAGCCTTCCTCTATTCTCTTTTTAACCTTGTGCCAAAATTTTGTATTTTAATACAAAATATATATCACTTTCCTCTAGGGTACACTAACAGTATAGCCCGGTGTCGCTCGGGTGTAATGAAAGCTTTAAAAGTAATCCATAGTCCTGGAGCTCAGACTCGGCCTAAAGAATATTTGTGTGAAGTTTTGCAGAGATTCGGATAAAAATTGTGGATTTGTATAAAGGACATACAGACAGATAAACAGACACAGACACAAACATCTTGCCCTTTATATATATATATATTATCGATTTTCTGCACTATTGCAAGAACTGCAACCTTGAAACTTCTGAATATCGTTTCTAATGTCTTTGTTTATGAGTGTATCAAATTTTATTAAAATCAGACCACTCCTTTTATAACCCGATTTTTTCGATTATTGCAGATTCTCTTCTGGAGCCTATTGAGAACCCCGAGATGAATAGCAGGGGCGCCTGCCCAGATATGACAACAGTATTCAATGCACGAGCGGGTGGTCGATGCGCAAAATGGATTCAGGACGAGAAAAACTTTCTGGCCCAAAACAGTGACCCAACCTTCCTAGCAGAAGCTATTGTGTGTGCGTACCGCATGCACCCTAGGTGGGTTGAGCCAGCTTCCTCCCCCGGAGAAACTTTCAATGGGATTTGTTTAAGGGCAGGGTCCCAAGTTCTACCCTGTTATTTAACCCATAACTGGAGGGAAGGGACGGATTAATACCTTTCCCAAGTGTACTAGCGCGTAAGTGAATGCAGTGCATTCAACTGGAATTTGAAATCGGCTCACCGACATCCACTGCATCACAACGCACCTCCGTCAATAAAAGTATTCCTTAGTGGTCACTCATCTAAGTACTGATCAGGTTCAACGTTGCTTAATTTCGATGATCGAACGAGAACCGGTGTATTCAATGACCGTAAGCTTAACGTGATATGACCGTAAGCAGTAGATATTGATTCAATGTAGTCGTTCCACCTGAGGTTGACTGTGAGAGTGGGACCGAAATGGGGCAGTGTATTTCTAGCTAGATCCATGTAAATCAGGGGCAGGAGGGACTGTCTGTGGGGGTTGACAGATTGCAGCTTCGTTTTGGAAGCATTACTGTTTATGAGTCATTTCTTACCCCAGTTTAACACAGACATGAGGTTGTTTTCAAGATCAGCAGCGAGGTTATCTTTGTCCGCCTTCGAAGATATCTGACTGAGGTGGGAGTAAATGGTTGTGTCGTCAGCTTAAATGCCTACTTGGGATTTGATTACATGAGGGAGATCGTTGATGAAAATCAGAGTATCGAGCCTAGGGTTGAGCCTTGGGGGGATACTCACATTCGTGTAATAGGATCTGTAGGCGTGCCCGTTTATGCGGTTTGATAGGAAAGATCGAATCAGATCAATCAAGCGTTCAGTTATACCATAGCCCTGTAGCTTGTGCAGAAGGCCAGCGTGCCAGACCCTATCAAATATTTTCGAGGTATCCAGACCAACAGCTTGAGCTACGCTATTCTTAATGGTGGCCTGGTATATGTCTTAGATAATAGTTTGCACTTGATTAAAAAGTATAATATTGTTTCATGCTGTGTACATAGAGTATCATAGCTTGAAAAATAACATTTAAACGTACAGATTGCAGAATAACTTGATGCATCACCTAATGTATATGTAAAGATAAAGAGACTAACACTTTGTACTTAACAACATTCTATCTTCACCTCGATATCGTGCACTTTACAATAAAATACCTGCTTGCCAGAATACACTTTATCAGTAAAACCATAGAAAAAACAACCTTGGCTCTAAACATTATCAAAATTAATCACTATATATATATATGTGTGTGTGTGTGTGTGTGTGTGTGTGTGTGTGTGTGTGTGAAATAGCCGTTTTCAACATGTTAGTTTAAGACTTGCAATGTCAAGCCCATTTAAACAATGAATGAGAAAAAATTCTAATACCAAAAGCTTGGTCTAGTCAAAAAAGGTGTTGGGGAATATTGGCTTTTATAGGGTTAAGCTAGCGGAATCTTAGTAGTAATTTCTTCTATGATAGTGGGAGGTATGTGGCTTGACCATTGGGTTAGTAGTGGTAGGTGGAGGGGAAAGGTAACTGCTTAGCCAAATTTTAAAAAAAACCTTATTATGACTAAATGGAAGAATAAGATAATTATTGCAATTTATATTTATTCTACGTTTATTCAGAATTACATATATATATATATATATATATATATATATATATATATATATATATACAGCAGACGGACGTGAATTCAAGCTCTCCCACCATTCTGAAGATGAGATTCTGATCTCGAAATATTAATAAATAATAAACAGGTAAGACCCAACACCTTCTTTACCTTCCTTTATTATAGTAAACGCATTCTGATAACCTTCTAATACCTACCCATACACCATATATATATTTACTAACAGTATAGTCCGGCGTTGCTCGAGTGTAATGAAAAGCTTTAAAACTAATCCATGGTCCTGGAGATCAGACTCTTTGTAAGTTGGTACGAAAGACTAAAAAGCAATTGTTGTTTCCAGTTAAAGCGAAACTGTAGACTGAAAGAAAAATGAATGGATGTAAGTCAAATTTTGATTTCCTGGTATCAATATCAAATACATTTTTTCGTCGTAAACAGAATTTTGAAGGCTAAATAAGTTCTCTGAGTAAATGGTATCATGGCTGAGACTAAGAACTAGAATTATACCTACTTAGAGCCAAACCAGAAGCAAAAACTAAAATAAAAGGGCTGAAAAACTGATTTTGATCAGACGCGGTATATATTATCGATTTTCTGCACCATTGTAAGAACTGCATCCTTGAAACTTCTGAATATCGTTTCTTATATCTTGGGCTATGTGTGTATCAAATTTGATTATATCGGACCACTCCTTCTATAACCCGATTTTTTCGATTATCGATTTTCAATATTTATCGTGGGTACCTCGACACAAAACCTAGCTAAGAACACTCGCAGACGCTTATAGTACAACTGTGCAAATTTTCAAGAAAATCGGTTCAGCCGTTTAGAGTCTATAGGTAACGGACACACATACACAAACACACAAACACATACACAGACAAAGTTCCATTTATAAATAAGTTGAGATAAATTTAGATATATGATAAGCATGTAATTTTAAAGTATGTTATATTTATGGGTAAATGTACTCCGTATCATGAATATAGAATATATGAATCTATAATGAACACTGAGATCGACATCAAGCGATGACAGTCTGTTTCATGCTTGAAAGCAGTTTTTAGGCCATGTGTGTTGTATTTTGACCCAACTGTTTATATATACTGTTCAATAGTGCAATATAGATAGCAAGGTCTTGATTGCACCAGTTCATTTATTTATTTTGCTGTTGCAACAGTGTAAACATGACCATTCCGCTATCAGTGTTCACTAAGGAGGAACAAAGAGCAGTGATCCGATTTCTATGGTTGAAACTTATGTCAGGGGCTGAAAGTCATCGAATGCCTTAAGCACAATACGCAGCAAAGAACTACCGCCAAAAAGTATGTATGAGTTACCAGAGAAGGTTAAAAGTGGGCGTACAAGTGTGACACACGCAGAAGGAGCAGAACTAGCGAGAAGATTCAGCAAGCTCGAGAGATGGTCATGGTTAATCGGCGACTTATAATCGATGAGGTAACATTTTCTCTGCAGATTCGGATCACTGCTTTTTGTTTCACTTTTGTGCACACTGCTGCTGAAACGGCCATTTTTACACTGTAACAGCGGCAAGAAAACAAGCACGATCAATCACAAACTTCGATCACGTGACCACAACAGTAAAACTTATAAGCACACATGAGCAGAACGTAGTGTGAGAAACCTAAAATATATTCTGGTGAAAGTACGGATAATATTTTACTTACCCTCGTATATAAATAATTTTTTTTAAGAGTCTGAAATTAAAAACAGGCAATTATGTGCTTTCAGTCATTAAACGACCCCGTTTCCTTTTCCCCCACACCCAGCTGTGTACAGGTGACTCCGTATCAGCGCTGATACCGCACTTCTATTCTAACAGTCTCTGCAAGTCCCCTCCATTGCTAGTTGCACCTCCACCCTCAACTTAGACAAACCAGGACGCTTTTCAATAGAAACGATGCCTTACCAAATTACCCACTCCACAATCAATTAATTGCGAAGACTTAATCTTCATTAGCAATTAGTCCCTTCCCCAACAGCCGACAAACATATCCCCCCTTCTTTATCGCCCCGTCCTCGACTTAAAAAAAAATGCCTTCTTTTCAATGGCATAGAACCGGAAAACGGATGAGTGGTTTGTAATAGCAAACCCTGTGTGTCCACCTTGCATCCGCTTGGATGACGAGAGAAAAGAAAAGAAAAAAAAATAGATGTGACTAGTTGATGTTGGGGATGGAGAGTTTGAAGGCAAAGCTTGGGTTCTGTTATGGACACAGTGACATTTCCAAGATGAAACGCAACGAATCCACCCATTTATCGCATTTCGGTTGTTAGAATGAAACACAGAAATGAAAGAACAGTGAATAATTTACTGGGGGTGGGGATAAGGGGGTCCAGAGGTGAATGTTTCATCTTTTCTGTGTGTCGATGTTTTTTTTTTCACCTCAACAAATTTCAACGATATATTTATATTTCAAAAGTGTTTTATCGCCATTTTTTACTGTAGATTTATGAATATATAAATGAATATATATATATATATATATATATATATATACGAGTGAATAAGGAACGAAGAAAAGTTTACAACGTTTAAAACATTAATTTAAAACAGTGCTCGATATACAATATAGAACTGTAAATATTTATTATATTACCTGATGAGACATTGTTATTTCAATGTAAAAAAAATGTAAACTTTGTAGTGGATAATAATTTGTACATGTTCTAAACTATATATAATATATATATAAGAATTATTTCAGTCAAGTGCCATACGTGAGACGCTTTGGGCGATCATGTCTCGTAGGTTACCATTATTTTCTGTGGTCGACAGCCAAGGCTATAGAACACAGTCTGTCATAGAACTTGACGGAACAGTCGGATTAATACCTTTTCCATGGGTATTTGTGCGTAAGTGAAAACAAGGAATTCAACTGGAATTCGAAATCGGCACCCCGATTTGTCGTTCCGAGTCGATATCCATTGTACCACTAACGCGCAGGTATTAAAAAAATTGACTTCACCAGATATATTTATACATTTATCTGCCTCTGTCGCTCCCCCTCTCACTCTCTCTTGCTATATATATATATATATATATATATATATATATATATATATATATATATATATATATATATATATATATATATATAAGATAAGTATGGATGGAATAAAATTCCGTATCCAGAAAACATTATTCTTGAAAAAGTGCTCAATACAAAGTAGAGCGAATAATATTTATTTAGAATTTATAACATAAATAATTTATAATATCACTACAAAATATCACTACAAATCTGTGTCTTATTAAGTGATGAAGTTTATTTCAAGTTGGGGAGTTTTAAAAAGTTCAAGACTAGCCAACCCCCGACTTAATCAGGGAGGCATTGTAGTGATATTATAACATATATTTATGTTATAAATTCTAAATAAACAAATATATATATATATATATTCTGAGATCAAATCACAACGTAGGCAGTGTTCCATTGTTGCAATAGACGTCTTGAAGACCAGCTTTTGTGACGAGATCATTATGACTAACAACAGTGGCCCGAAAGCGTCGACATAATTGGTACCGTTTCGACATCATCGCAGCGGGATCCGTTCCCGAACCTGCGAGCGACCGAACCAACCAGCCAGTCGGGTGGCATTGTCACAAAAAATGTGTCACAACTAGTTGCCTTGACCGACGATTGACTCTGAATAACCACCGAACGAGTCGAGGACCCTGGCAGATTTCGCCGGAAATCAACCCGTAGCAGGGACGATACTTTTTGGTTTCTTCCTGGAATTCTTGTTGCTGCCATTTCACCGTAAACGGATTTCCTTCTGAATTCTTATTAATCACTAATTGTATTGTTTAAACGTCTGACCACGCGAAGGAACAGAGAATGGCAAGGTCGGGGGTAGATGATAGAGAACACAGACCGTCCATGGACTTGAGGAGTCTGTTGGAGAGGCCAATGGTGCCGAGCTATCGGGGAGATGCTATCAGAAAGAGATATATATATATATATATATATATTTGTTTATTTAGAATTTATAACATAAATATATGTTATAATATCACTACAATGCCTCCCTGGTTAAGTGGGGGGTTGGCTAGTCTTGAACTTTTTAAAATATATATATATATATATATATATATATATATATATATATATATATGTTTATTTAGAATTTATAACATAAATATATGTTATATATATATATATATATATATATATATATATACAGTAGTCAGCATAAAGATCAGAACGATGTTAAGAAAAAGTTTAAATGTGAAATAACTTTTTATTTTAAAGCTTAGAACATTTTATTATAAAATAAGGAAATAAAGGTCAATTCCAAAATATAAAGCTCAATAAACTCATTTTGATAAAGTTATAAGATTGATTACATAAGATTTGAAACAAATAAATCCTCAAAAAGATCAGAAAGATTAAGAAATTCATACCATTATAATGGATACATCATATCCAAATAAAAAATAGCGTTCATAATTCATCGGTACTTGATGTGAAAAACCTTTACTTTCAATAACAGCTTGACATCTTTTGCTACATGAAGGAATTAATGTCATGCATTCATTAAGGGATATTTTCTCCCATTCTCCTTTCAGATTAGTCCATAGTTCTTCGACGTTTGTTGGATTCTTTTCCTTAGCTCTTTCATTTAGTAACTTCTAAACATTCTCAATAGAATTCATGTCTGGGATTTGAGCAGATTTCTCCATAACAGATATCTCAGAAAGATATGTCGTAATTCATATTCTAAGACAAACCATCTGAGCATGACGCCTCGTCGAAATACCTAATATATATATATATATATATATATAATGTATCTCTAATGCTCATAATAAACCCACTACATATACTGGTCTTTTCTACAACCACGCTCTCCCGTAAACTTACCTGTCACCTTTCTGATCATAGTTCAATTAAACAACATTTCTTAGAAAACACACCCATGTATGTAATCAGATTTTAGTAGATAACACAATAATACTCACATATACACATAGTAAAAAGAACCTTCATATATTGGAGGCCATCTACATTAAATCAAAACAATCCAGACTTAATAAAATCACATTTCAATCTGGTCACAACACATTACACTGCATTTAAAAATAATTAAAATAATTTTAAAATAATATATATATATATATATATATATATATATATATATATATATATATATATATTCTTTATTTGTAAACGAGTTATTACGCGACCCAGTTTTCTACTATGTGATGTCTTCTGCAATAACAGATTTTACCGTTTACCTTTTTATTTTAAGAACGCTCACGTAACGCTTCCAATTTTTTTTTTTTTGAACGCTCACGTCCCGAATCATTTTTGAATAATGCAATTCTTAAAATAAATTATAACTTTTTTATCCATGGTTGTATGAACCTAATAAGTATTTTTTGGTATGGTTACACTTAGTCATAATTTTAGTTCTTTCATTTAATAATTTTTGTTTGGGAATAGCATAATCGCTAACTTTCCTTCCTGGTACAGTCTACATATTTTGCCATCGTTTTAAGGCTTGGCTGTTTTCACTATACTCCACGTTATTTATGGGTCTTTTCCATATTTTAGTTTCAATTTCCACACGTGGCTAACCAATTTTGTACAATTTTTAAAGTTTTCTATTTTAAACGTAGACTTGTGATTTAACCATCTGGTCTTAAAAGTATCTTTGGTTCATCCCAAGTATACTTTGTTTTGACCATTTAAGTCATGTATTTATGCCTATGTACTTATATATATTATTATTATTATTATTATTATGCAGTTTTCCACCTGAATCCATCCTGCATATATACAAGTCAACCATCCGTCCGTGCATGGAGTACTGCTGCCATTTATGGTCAGGTGCCCCTGCCGTTCTCCTTAGTGTTCGTGACAAGCTCCAAAGGAGAGTCTGTAATGTGATAGGTACTGATCTGGCGACTCGACTGCAGCCACTTCCCCATCGTCCAAATGTGGCCTCCCTTTGTCTCTTCTATAAATACTTTCATGGCTTCTGCTCGGACGAGCTTACGTCACTGATGCCTCCTCAACAGGTGTTTACTCGTGCAACCAGACTGGCAACTGGGTCCCACCCATTCACAGTCAGGTTAGCCAAATGCAGACGACAATTCTACTCCTGCAGCTTCTTCTCTCGCACTTCCCGCCTGTGGAACTCGCTCCCGTATTCTTGCTTTCCTGACGGCTACAACCTCCAGAAATGTAAATGCAAAGTAAATGCAAAGTAAATACTCAACTACTAACCACTGGACTCTAGCTCTCTCCCCTCCCCTGTATAACCTTCCCTTTCTCTCCACCTATGTATCTGTCATAGCACCTGCTTTCTCAGCTTTCTATTGTTCCTTTCTAACTAGTTTGTACTCCTCACTCTTTTCTAATTAATCTTTTTACATTTATGTAACCCCCTGCACATCAATGGCGTTTCCGCCTTGCTCGGGGTGAAATGATTAAAAAAAAATGTACGTGTTTGGTTTAAAACTAGATCTGTCTTTCCATCTATGCGTAACGTCTGTTCTACCACCCCACCCCACACACGCACACCATATTAACTCCGTTAGCTACAATTTTAGATGTAGCTGTGGAATCGATTATATAGGTAGAACGACGCAGCGTTTTGAAATTAGGAGTAAACAACATGTGCCTGCTAAAATACATACGGATCTTTCATTGCGGATCATTTGATAAATAATCCTTGTTATCCTGCGCATTTTAGTGTAGACTGGTTTTCTGTTTTGGCCAGATCACACTCGTTGTTCTATTTAAAGTTATTGGAGACGCTGTTTATCAGGTCTAGGCAGCCCTCCCTTTGTAAACAAAGGGAGTGTTTGTTTGGCTTTGCTCTACTAAATCTGTAGCAACTTTTTAGTAAAAATCAAAAGATGTTTCCCTTTCCGTTTATTCATTTCACCCATAACAGATTTTATTTTATAAATTTTCCCCGCTTACCCTTCTGATGAGAGGGGACGAACCGGTAGAATGTTTTTCTTTTGTTTTAAAATTTGGCATGACCGATTATATTAAAAAAAAACATTTTGTCTTTAACGCCATAATAAAACTTTGTACCATTAAAAATATACTTAAATACATTAAGAAAAGGTACAACCCTGATTTAATTTAAAAAAAATTGGAACATTGAAGACTAAAACAATGTTTTTTAGAAGCTTGTCTTAGACACCAGTTTTGTCCTCCTTTTATTTCATATCGAATTAGGTTGGCAAAGTTGACGTCTGGCTGGAAGATAGAGAAAGCCTTTATTAAAGATTTTCTTTTCCATCTTTCTAGCCAGTGTTTTGGTCTACAAAAAAGATTTAATGTGTCATGGCGTGGGACATGTAATTTTTGGTCATATTTTGATAGAATCCGTTTTGCCCGTTATGTCGGTCTGATACATGCGCATTGTCTTTCCAAGACGACGTGCAGGTTTCACAAGTTAAAACATCTTATTTCTAAGAGATTTTGCTGTGGGGTTGAACCAAATGCTACAAAAATGTAGTTCATTTGTCTTTTATTGTCCCTCAGAGATTGAGCTTGCTATTTTGGCCCATGATCTAGATTTCAGCATTCCTCCTGTTTCTTCTGATGAAGAACAAATTTTCTCAGAGTTTGAAGTATTCTATGCTCAACTCTCTAACCATCAACCCTTGTCTATAGATAAATCCAGTGACTTTCGAGTCAAATTGAATTACTTGGCTCATTCTTACCTATTTTTTCCTCTGAATCAAAATGGGGAAGTGAACACGATCAGATCATTAAATCCCTTAGAATTAACAATTATCACGAAACCGGGTAAGAGTTCTTATGAACCACCAGAATTGCATTAAGAAAATGTTATTTATACTTAATGATCCTTCCAAGTTTCAACGCCTTGATTCCCATGATTATAC